>JAESUZ010002434.1:0-220523 GCA_017311185.1 Proteles cristata cristata | reverse complement strand
GAGATCATGACCTAAGTGAAAGTCGGACGCTTAACAGACTAAGCCACCCAGGCGCCCCAATAATTCACCATTTTAGGCACCTGCTTGGCTCAGTCGGTTATGCATCCAACTCTTGATTTCACCTCGTGTTAGGACCTCACTGTTTGGTTAGTGAGTTTGAGCCCTGCATTAGGCTCTTCACTTACAATGTGGAGACTGCTTGGGATTTCTCTTTCTCTCTCTCTCTCTGCCCCTCCCCTGCTCTCACTCTCTTTCTTAAAATAAATTTTAAAAAATTTTAAATAAAATAAAAAGCTCAAATCTGGAATACTGTAAGTTTTTATAAATTTGAAGTTTTAAAACATTATATATCTTGGAAACATGCACACTCGAAACTGAATCTTTGATTAGAAGAGTGTGAAGTTGCATTGCAGATGGGCTCTCTCTGTTCTCTCTGGAGCCAGTAAAAACTAGACAAAAGAGAAATTTCTCATAGTTCTAATATTTTTATTGGATCTTTTTTGCCAACGATTGACATATTGAGGGGACGCCCTGAAATGAAGATCCGTGTGCAAGTGATTCGTGAGGAAAGTGCAGGACAGGAAACAGAGGAAGCCAGGCATAGGGCACAGGATCACTGGAATACACGTTATGCCATAGCATTGTCCAAGTCAAGGCAAGGGAACTGCACTTTCCCACCCCTGGACTAGAGAGTCATTGGGAAACTCCCAGGCCCTCCGCTACTTATGGGCCGAGTGGTTCCAGTGGCCCAGGAAGATGTGACTGTTACACCAAAGAGAGGTAAATGCATAAAAACAAAAGAGAAAAAAGGGCTTCCGGACAAAGCACTGGCACTGTCTGCAACAGGTTGTACCTCTGATACTAGAGATGGAAATAGTCCAACTTAAGATCTATGTTTTCCTTGGTATCTATTAAGCATGTTTTGATTTCAGGATACAGAAACTGAATAGATCTCACTTCAGATGTAGTCTGCATTGGTATTTACACAATATCATCGGGTTCCATCTCTCAGCTCTAGTTCCTCTGGGTTTACACAATTCTGATATGACCTCCTACCAGTGCCAATCAGTCTTCCCATTGGTATTGCAGTTCCTAGACTTACATCTCCATACACCAGTCACAAATAGAAAAGAGGGATGCCATATCTCAATTTTCACAGTAAAAATACGGGATTACTTGCATTGATCCAGTTTAGATCCCATGCTCAATCTTATTTCAATTGAAAAGACCATAGAAATGCAGTGTGTTCATTGGCTTTATGCCTATGTTGCATGCCTATTACAAAATCTGGCTTAAATCCATGAGTGGAGTCAACACTATTCAAATGTCATAGTTTGGACATTCAGAATATTATTAGAAATGAAGAAAAAGAAAGTACATGCTAGGAGAGAAATTAATAAATAGCTACTTAGCCCCTCTTATTACTGTAAATTTGGATTGACTGTGTTCTGAACTAACTAATTTCAAACTAGAGGTGTGGTAATATTTTACCAAGGTTATGAACCAAACTGGAATGAGCAGAATTGGCTTAGGTGGAAGGAAAGATGAGTTCTCAGAGTTTATGCTGTAGTATGTGAAGCATACCACCTATGCTGTCACTACTACCAGTACTGTAACCTCATCACCCCACCCTTGCAAACAAAAAGACAAAAAAGCCTTACTACCATACTTATTCAGTTGGGACAGAGGTTTGCCATGAATGTAGCTTTGTGATAGGATGTCTCAGAAATTTCCTATAGGTCCAACTTGGAGTAAAACAGAAGAGTGAAGCTTCATCACTTGGACATATGACTATCTCCTAACCATTCCTTTATTAATGCATTCAGTAAGTATTAAGCACCTACTATATACCTGATACTCTTCTGAATAATAGAAGTACCATGGTGAACAAAACATAATGGGTGCCTTCTGTTAGCAGGGGAAGTTGTAGACATTATCAAATAGGCAAAAAAAAGTGTCTTTAGAGGATGATAAATACAATGAAGAAAATAAAAGAGAATGAACTTGAGTCAATTAAGTGGAGCATTTATCTGAAGAAGTGATGCTTGAGCTGAGACTTGATTGAGTAGAAGTCAGCCATGCAAAGATCTCTAAGAGCCTTAAAGGCACTGGAAATAGCAAGCACAAAGGCAAAAAGTAGGAGTAAATTTAGCATACTAGAAAACAGGAGGTGGGGGTGAGGGGGTGGGGTGAACAATGGCTAGAGCATGGTGAGTGATGAGGAGAGGGGTGGGTGTAGTCAGAGTGGACCTAGGGCCAGATCCATACAGGAGTCCTCTGTGCTTGTCTCTCAGGGCAGCTGCTGTCCAGCTGGAGATGAACTTCAAATACCTACTGTCTTCATTTTCCAACTTTGTTCTCAAGTCATCAGAGTTTTCCACAGAACTCTGATGAAGTCTAATGTCTTTACCTTTTATTGATGTTTTATTGGAATAGCTTTACTTTTTTTATTTTAGAACCTGTACAAGCTTATAAAAATCCAAGAATTTTTAAATTATTTTTAATGACAAAAAGGGTTTCCTTTGTGAATACCATTTTATACCTTTCCTCCCCTCCCTACCACTTAGTGTGACACTGGAGACACTGTTTCATGACTGTACATGTACCACCCTCTTTGTTCCTTTTCATGGTTGTATGATTTTTCATTAATGAGTATATAATAATTTATTTCACCAATTATTTATGGGCATCTCAGTTATTTACAGTTATTTGCTATTATAAAAATTTATTCAGTTGAACATTCTTGCACAAATGTCTTTACATTCTTGTGCAACTATTTATGTAGGACAAATTCCCCATAATGAAATTGCTGAGTGAAAGTTTGAGAATACAGATAAATATTGCCAGACTGCCTATGAACATGTTGTCCCATACTCTTCCCACACTTGGCCAACACTGGAACCTGTCAATATTTTTCATCTTTGCAAACACATAGAAGAAAAATGTTGCAGAAGTTCTTATTTTAGTCATCAACAGACCCTCAGATTATTTCCCCTCCTTCCTTATATGTTTTAACTTCAGCTTCTTTGTCAGTTCTTGGCAATTACAACATCCTTTCAAGATAGACAGCGTAGTCCTTCCAACACCTACCTACACTTCATCCACAGACACTAAACCTCGTTTCTCATACACTGAGGCTTGTTATTTGACCAATCACAACAAGCCCTCTGTATTCTCATTTCCAGCAACCTGTTTGCCACCTATCTTTCCAGTTTATTCCCTGAACTACTCGGATTCCAGTAGGACCTATAATCACTAATCTTACCATCTCTTAGTGCTTCTTAGTCCTTTCTTGTCCTCCCTTCTTAGCTCCGTTGTCCTTCCCTTCTTTGTTTCCCTGGAAAGATGTAATGGCCCATCATTATGATCACTCCATGCATTCAGCCTCATCTTCCTGGCCTCTTTCTCTCTCCCACCTCCATTATATTCACCCGACAAAACCCCAACCACAGTGCAATCCAATTCACTACACACTATTTACCAGCACCTAGGCACCTAGACATGGCTAAAGAAAAAAAAACTTGTATGCTGATGGTCTACTTAAATCTGTAAGCATGTACCCTGAGTGAGCCCTTTGGGCTAATGAAGCAATCTTACAGTATTCTTTTTTTATTTTTTTAACATTTATTCATTTTTGAATGACAGAGAGAGACAGAGTGTGAGTGGCAGGAGGACAGAGAGAGGGGGAGACACAGAATCCCAAGCAGGCTCCAGGCTCTGAGCTGTCAGCACATAGCTCGATATAGGGCTCAAACCCATAGACCACGAGATCATGACCTGAGCTGAAGTCGGACACTTAACCGATTGAGCCACCCAAGTTACCCATTCTTACTGTATTCTTGAATCCATTCGCTCCCCGGCACTCCTTGATAACTAGTTCACAATGTCTCCTCTCGTCCTAAACCTCCAACAATTCCAGACCTACCTTTTGACTCCCCAATGAGGACCTTAATTCTCAGAGATAATGGAAGCAATCAAAACAAATTTTCCACAACCTGCCCCCCACCTCCACATTCAATATTCTATCTGCCTTCCTCCTGTTACTGCAAATGAACTGTCTGTGTATGCATCAAAGGCCAATTTTGAGGTAAAGAAACTTGAAGTCATAAATAGGAATACTGCCTATGGTGTAAATTAGTCTTTGCATATGAACAAAGCAAGGTAAGAGTGTGCCCATTTGTTCTTCGGTTCTTTTTGTATGTTGACATCATAGTGAACATACTCTAGTTATTCATGTCTTCATGGAAATGGACAGGACCCCATTAGTCATAGAGCTATCCTCTCATTTTATAAGTTGAGACCTAAAGAAGTAAAATATCTTTCCCAAGGAGATGTGTGTATGTGTGTGTTTTAAATGAGCAACCAGAGGAGAGATGGCAGGCAACATAAGGGAAGTTGCACAATTTTTTTCCATATAACTTACGAAAACTTAATAAATGAAGCAAAACTAAAAATTGAATGACCACTGATAAACTAGGAAAGGATCAAATGCATTACAAATACAGAACGATTTAAATCAAATTAGGATAAGATGGTAAGAATCTATACAGAATTCCTTTTCTGGATAGTGGCGTAATGAGGGGATAATAAGTGAATAAAATTGCTTAAAATGACTCACTGATATTTTCCCAATTTTACCCTAAATTTGGAAGGATAGAAACTGGGTGTAAAAATAAAGCACATAAAATATATGTGTGATATATGTGGACTGTTTCCTGTAGGAAACAGCCTGTCCCTTATGGTTTCAATACAATAACCTGGGGTCCTAGCTTGAAGGGCCGCTGAGCTCAGTCATTTCTGTTCTAGGTCAAGGTAGAGAGAAGAGAGAAAGGGGGAATAATCTCCGTGGGTAAATGGGCTCGATCAAGACCAGCAGGCAGCAGCCAACAAAGCCAGGGAGGCAGAGGGGAAACTGTGTTGTCAAACCATATGAACCACTCAGGGAAATATCTGGGTTATGCTGACATAGGAACACAAGGTGAAGCAGAGTCCTTACCCACCTCCGAATTCTACTGATGTATGAGGAGAATGAATGAAGTGCTATCAAAACCAGAATTTCCTCACTCTTTCTCCCATTCCCTCTGATATCTCAGACACAAAACAAATAATACTGAATTGGCATATGTCCACTGCATATGTTTGAACAGAAAACTTACTGAGTGCTTGGGCATTCAAGAAAAGAAAAGCAACGGGAATACTCCTGCACTATTTTGAAATGAGTCAGTCTTAAATAGAGTGACCCCCTTTAAAAGTGAGAGTGTCAAATAAATTTTGCCCCCACTAAAATGAGAAAAATGGAAGCAATAAAATAAAACATATAAAATACAAATGGGGGAGTATTTGGAAGAAAATGCACTTCAAGAGCTATATCATGGGGCACCTGGGTGGGTCACTTGGTTAAGCGTCTGACTTTGACTCAGGTTATGATCTCACTGTTCCTGAGTTCGAACCCTGCATCAGGCTTTGTGCTGACAGCTCAGAGGCTGGAACCTGTTTCAAATTCTGTATGTGTGTGTCTCTCTCTCCCCTTCCCCCACCTGCACTCTCTCTCTCTCAAAAATAAACATTAAAACTTTTCTTTGAATGCTATCAAAATTTTGCAACTGCTTTGCACACTCAAAAAAATTGCATTTTATGAAAAAATAGTTAAAATATAGGATAAGACAAAGAATAAGATGAAAAAGAAGGTGGTGGAACCAAAGAGAGAAATTGGGAGGAAAGTAACACCAAAAAAAAAAAAATGTATATAATGTATTAAAAACAGCAAAGACATTCAGCGATGTAGAAAACTCAGACAGGATTGAGGACAGGGTTGTGAAAAGTCACACAAAAATAAGAAGTCATGAAGAGTTAAGCACTTAAAAATACCAAAGTAGATGTGAAGAAAACTGGAAAGCTAACATATGGTTATTATATGCTGGCAGGGGTAACAGGGTGGGGGACAGAATAAATAAAACCCACAAAACATGCAAAAAGCCAGTTTCCAGAAGAGAAAAAATCCTGACTCTATAGATCAAAAAGATTCAATTCATTTTAGAAAATGCTTGTAAAGAGTGGGTAATCTCAAGATATATATTTTAAATTATTAAACCCCAGGGATAAAATATAATTAGAAAGAAAATCACTTAAAAATTGCAGGGGAGGAAGGAGATTTAGGGATTCATATTTTTTCAAGTTGCACATGTAAAGACAGTGGAATTTCACTTCTAGAATTTTCAGGTTAAAACTATGTGTATCAAGCCAAATTGATATCACTTGAGAAAATTATATTCTCAAATGTGTATGCATCTCCCATGTTTGATTTCTCAAAATTGTACTTAAAACATAATCCAGATTTCCATTTCCAACAATATGATGGATTAGATTCTAGAGTTGTCAGATATATCGAATAAAAATATAGAATGCCCAATCAAATTTAAATCTTTTAGTAAATGTGTGGTCTAGGCAATGCTTGGGATAAACTTAGACTAACAGAGTAGTCCTTGTGTTTCTGAAATCCACACTTAACTGTGCATCCTAAATTTCTTGCAACCTTAAGCAGTCTGAAAAAAATCCCTGAATGTACAACTAGAAATGCCATATTAAAAAAATATATACATCTTTTACATTGTATGACTGAACTCCTAAGAAAGTAAAAGAAATCTCTAGGGTAACAAATGGAAGGGAAATTGATAAACTGAAGCTGAAACAATGGGAATTATTTGCTAATTATGGTGACCCAAACACTTGTGTTTGGCCATTTGGGGACAGAAGACAGTGTTCTGCAGCTGCATAAAGCGAAGAGCACAGACTGAGGCCTGTCTATAAAACACCACTCTTGGGGCGCCTGGTTGGATCAGTAGCTTGAGTGTCCAACTTTGGCTCAGGTCATTATCTAACAGTTCATGAGTTTGAGCCCCATGTCAGGCTTTGCACTGATAACGTGGAGCCTGTTTGGGATTCTCTTTCTCCCTCTCTCTCTGTGCCCCCGCATCAAAAGTAATTAAACACTTTTTTTTTTTTAAAAAAAAGCACTTTTGAAGGGCCATAATCTGCATGAAAGGGATGAACTAAGAAAATATGCTCACTAGCAAAGGGAGACAGCAAGGCAAGAGTCTTGCCTTAGTCTCTGAGGAAAAAATAAAATGCATTCCCCTGGAAATGCAAACACATAGAGTTTTCCTCTAACATATTTGGTGTTGAAACTGCATGATCAGTGTGATCTAGAAACCCTAGGCAGAGACGTTAACTTTAGGTAGTTATGAATTAGCTAATTGGTAGTGTGGAGCACCTGGCAGAACTAAACACAGCTTCTTCTGAAGAAACGCACATTGACCTCAGACTTTACTGGAGCTCTACAAGTAAAGTCCTACCAAACACGAGTCCACCATGCAAAATAACAGATTACGTCAGGAAACAAGCCACTACAGGGAAGAGTCGTCAGAGTCATTAGGGCAATAAATGAACAAACAAAAAAAATAAACAGAAGCGAAAATAGCAGCATTAGACCCTAGGAACTTTCTATGTTCAAATTATGGATCCATAATATGAAGTATTTGAAAAGACAGGAGACTACTGAAAGTAAGCGGGTTTTTAAAAGAAAAACTTGAGCACTTAAGCATAATAAATATTATTATTATTATTAAGATTAAAAATTCTGGGAATGGATTAAACAGAAGATTAGACACAACTCAAAAAGAATAGGAGCACCTAGGTGGCTCAGTCAGTTAAGCCTCCGACTTCAGCTCAGGCGGTAATCTCACATTTCTTGAATTCAAACCCTGCATCAGGCTCTGTGCTGACAGCTCAGAGCCTGGAGCCTGCCTCAGATTCTGTGTCTCCCTCTCTCTTTGCCGCTCTCCCACTCATGCTCTGTCTCTTTCTCTCTCAAAAATAAGTAAACTTGAGAGAGAGAGAGAATGAGTAAACCGGAATATAGAACTAAAGTGATTTTCCAGAATGCAGCTCAGCAAGACAAAGACAAAGTAAAAATTAATCTGCTTGGGGTTTCCAGGACCACACCGATCATATGTCCAATTGTGCTTTGGAAGAAGAGGAGAGAGGGAACACGCAAAGATCAGTGCTCAGAGATCATGAATAAGGAGGTTCCAGAACTGGGGAAAGACTTCTCACACAGGACAAATCAATCCTCACTTAAACACAGGGTGTTTAAACTCAGAAACAGAGGTAACTAGAAGATCTTAAGAGAACATTTGCTGAAGAGAGTGTGCATTGATCAACCTTTCCAATGAACTGTGTAGATGTTTATCTGTGATTAAAATATCCATATTCTTTTACTCTCTGATCCTGCTTCTAGGAGTTTATATTAAGATGATAATCTGACAACAAGAACATTGGTCTCTGCATAATTTATAACAGTAATAGTTTGGGTGCAATTTAAGTGTTAAGCAGTAGGAAAGTTAATAAATAAGTTATAGCATAATAGTACTGTGGCATATTATACAGAATTTAAATGGCTGATATATGTGTATGTATATATATCCACATTTATTGATAAGGGCAGATTTCCATTCTTCCCAATAAATAACACTTATAGCAGAACAGCATTTATCTTACGGTCCCATTCATTTAAAGTTACATATACATTTGTTTGTATTTAAGATATCTTAGTATATTGCCCAATGTGGGTGTATATATATATAAATAATAATAAGGGAATAGAATGGTCTAAGAGATTGAAAATGGTTATTTCTGAGTATTGGGATTCCAGGGAATTTTCCTTACCATACATTGCTACAATGTTTGACTCTGTTTTCTTCTTAACAGAAGTATGTTAAATACATATACATATATGATATATAGGGAATATCTTACATTTTTTGATTCCCAGGACAATTTTCTTTCCACTAAACATAAGACCATTTTGATAATATATCTTTTTGACTGGCACTTGTAGGGCTACCCAGATGACTCTAATTGTACTTCACTTTTCTTTATCTTTTTAAATATATATAGGAACCTTCGTTACCACTGCCAAATGTCAGATAATTATTGAATGAATTTATCTTGGTTACCTCATGTATGTAAAGAGTGTGGAAAGGTATTCAGGAGTATAGGAGAAGAAAAGTACAGAGAAAGATACCAAGAGGTCATATTTTAACTGAAAACCAAAACAGCTACTACCACATTATATCAATATATCTAACATATCTTGCCCAGACAGCATAAAGCTGAATGGATATATGAGCATTTATGGCTATTTCTGAAGTTTCTGTCATTTTAAAAAAATAAATCAGTTTTTGTAAAGGTCCAAATAGGGCTGAAAAATCACAAATGAAAATAATATTGAGGGTAGCGTGGGTTTTTTTTTCTAAGACATTAGATTAAACAGAACAACTAATGGTGGTTTTCTTTCTTAACTTTCCTCAAGTATTTAAATTTAAGAAGAATTTAATTTTTAAATTATGCCTCCTCCTCTTAAGTTCTTAGTTTAGGGGAAAAAAATGTTGTGGTTACACCCCAGTGGCAGTGAACACACTGGCACCTAGATCTTAGTTTCTAAAAGCCATTCTGCAATAAAAATAGCCAGGACTCCTTAACAAATGGCTGACCCTGACCAAGGTGGGGAGAGGACAAATGAGCGTGGAGTGTCTTACAGTGTCAGAGAGTAAGGAATTGTTCCATAACCAACAGGATAGAGACATAGAGACAAGCAGACAAGAGGAACCATCTGGAACAAGCCACCCAGTGGCCTAAGCTGGACAAATTTTAGCAACAAAATCCCAAGTATAAAATAAATATATATGAGTCCATATGGATATAAATAATCCCCTACCCTCAAGTATACACTGATCTTAGTATACCTTTCCAAAAAAATAGAGTAGGAAAAAGGGAGGAAGAGTAACTTTATAATGAATAAATCTGGCAAACACTACCGTACTCAAATAATCAAGGAACATCACCACTGACAAGCTATGTTCATTGAATGTACCCCAGCATGGGATATAATGGGAAGAACACTTTATCTGTAAGGTATCCTTCAAAAGAGATGTTAAACTTTATCTCTCAGAGAAGGGTGAATATGAGTTGGAGGTGAACCACAGGGGATTTCTTGGTCAGTGAAACCATTCTGTAAGATACTGTAATGGTGGGTGTCATTATACATTTGTCCAAACCCATAGAACACACACCGAGAATAAACTCTAATGTAAACTATAGGCTTTGGTTAATAATAATATATCAATATTGGTTCATCAGTTGTAACAAACGTACCACACAAATAAAGATGTTAATAGCAAAAATAAGGGAAGAGGGCTTGAGGGGGATGCAAGAACTCTGTACTTGTTGCACAATTTTTCTGTAGACCCAAAACTGCCTCCACAATATAAAGTATGTTTTAAAAAACAAAAGGCAATCAAAATTGAAAAGGAAAAAATTGGTGGTAGAGGGAAAGATATATGATCCAGAGAGTGTATTAAAATATTAACAGTGATATATAAAGATTTTCTCGTCATAACTCTACTTTGCTCTCTTGGACATTTTTTGCAATAAATGTGCAGGAAAAGTCCTTGTGGGTAAAGCTTAGTATAATAAGATCAAAATGAGCCTGTGGGATTTAATTCTAACTCTGATACGGATTTCTCATATGATTCTGTACAAAATACATTATTTGATTTAATGATCTGAATTACTAATGTAGATTTTGAAACTCAGTTGGTCTGGTCTTCAAAACCCAGAGTCTAGATTAAATTACCTTTTTATTTGGAAAATACAGTTAGATATTAACTAGTTAGTATTATTTGAGAAGTACAACTAGTTAAGCTTCTTTGAGAAGTACAATTAGATATTCTGTGTTGTCTCATGGGTACAGTAATATGAGTAGTGCTTTTGTAGTTTATTTTTAAACATTTTTTAACTTTGTTATTATTATTATCTGAGAGCAAGAGGGCATGCACACATGAGTCGGGGGGAGGGGCAGAGAAAGAAAGAGAATCTTAAGCAGGCTCCACACACTCAGTGCGGAGCCTGGAAGGAATCTCAATCCCACGGCCCTGGGATCATGACCTGAGCTGAAATCAAGAGTCAGACACTCAATCAACCAAGCCACAGAGGTGCCCCACTTTGTAGTGTTTGTTTGTTTGTTTGTTTGTTTTAACAATACTGATGAAGGTGCCTGGGTGGCTCAGTCAGTTAAGCGTCTGACTCTTGACCTCAGCTGAGGTCAGGATCTCATGGTTTGTGAGATGGAGCCCCACCTTAGGCTCTAGGCTGACAGCACAGAGCCTGCTTGGGATTCTCTGTCTCCCTCTCTGCCAAGTTCTGTCTAAATAAATAAATAAATAAATAATAAATAAATGAGCAAGCAAACATTAAACAATAAATAAATAAGCAATATTGATGCCATGGTAGTGGTATCTATACAACTAGTGCTTTGGACTTTGTCAGTGTTCTTGCAATGACTTAGCACTGTTTTATTTACCATCCAAGACCATATTTTTTTATTACTCACTACAATATGACAATAACTCCAGTTTTGAATGGTGCATATTTCTCATTATGAATCTAAATACACAGAATGTTTCCTGTTTTCAGTCACTACACTGTGTAAAAACGGTGCATTAAAAATAGTATGACATATTTGCATATTTGTCTGTATTAAAGCCTCAAGTTATTGCAGATGCACAGCTGTTGCTTTTTCATCATTTTCTAAAGGAACTGCACCCCCTCTCCTATATAAATTACATACGTTTTCAAATGTATCATCTGAGCCAAAGGAGTCACAAAGCTTTAAACGGGAAAACTTATTCTCAGAGGAGAATGATGTTAAAGGAGAGGAATTGTAAATTTTTAGTCATTGCGTCCAAATGATAAATTTTTAACCTAAAATGATAAATGTGTTCCTTTGCCAAGTCAGATATTATACATTGTAAACAGAAAGTAATTCCGGATGCTCTTACAAATTATGGCCTCATTTCAGCATAGAGATTGTTTACCTCGTGAACAGAGAATTGAAAGAGATGCTGCTTTATAGCAATCAAGTGACAGAAGACTCCACTTTGTGACTTAAAACTGACAGTTTCCATAGGAATGTAAAGAAGTGTTTCTTATAAGAGCATTTCAGTACCTTCATGAAAGCCAGTAGTAGCAGTTTTCTCTTTAATTGAAAAGGCAACTCTACGCCCCTGAAATGCTAGCACCTATCATCCCAGTAGTTCCCAGAAAAGTCCCAGATTGAGTATTAATTCTATCAAGTTTCATCCTTTTCCCTAGAATTTGAATATGTACTCTTGCAGTTTTAAGAAACTGTGTGTGTTTCAGCTCCATGACCACATTCGGTTGATTAACATGTAATTCAAATGCACACCAGCAGTTACCCTTTTAGTATCTGAATTACAGTTTGTTGGTTTTTTAAGAAAGCTATTAAACATAAACAGTTGCATCAAAGATTTCACATTTCAGGGTTCAATTTCACTATGTTAGCTCAATAAGAGGGTCCTAAGAAGGGAGGATTATCATATATTAAATTAAAAGTTTGCCATTTTGCAGCTCTAATCCTGTTGGAAAAAGATGATTTCTGTCTTACTTAATCAGCAAGAGGTCTTTATTGCCTTAAGTATTAATTGATTAGGTTCTCATTAAGGTCAAAAGTACACTTGGTTGACCAGAGGCAGCCAATTAGCACATTGTCAGCCACGCTTATTTACATTGACTGAACATAATGGTAGTTATTTGACTGTCAAGTCACAAGGTCACTGAATCTTTTGTGCACTTTGCCCTCTAAAAGGGCAATAGTCATTCAGACACCAGAAAGCATTCATAACAAAGATTTAGTTTA
The DNA here is from genome assembly GCA_017311185.1 of Proteles cristata cristata. Taxonomy (NCBI): domain Eukaryota; kingdom Metazoa; phylum Chordata; class Mammalia; order Carnivora; family Hyaenidae; genus Proteles; species Proteles cristata. Next base: position 207,748 of record JAESUZ010002434.1, on the reverse strand, counting down.
TTACTTATTGACTTAAATCACTCTTAGAAACAGGTGTTTCATTCTCCTTGGACAAATGATATATCATTTCTTTGTGAAATACTTGAGGTCTGGTTGAAATTCTGCGGTTGATTGTGTCTGAAGATTTTTGTTCAGCTAGCAGCTTGCACTTCAAACTCTAAATAGCTTTTTAAAGAGCGGACCAATCCAATGACTATATCCCTTTGCAATCTAGATTTTTCTCTTGCTAAATGATTGCAGCAAGTTGGAACTAGCTGAGCACACTCGTGCTGAAATGCCTTTGGAGCAGCAGTCTCCAAGTGGAGGGTTAGAATCACATTTGAGTCTCCCCTTAGTGAGAAGGTTAGTATTTTTAAACACCCTGCTGCTGACATGGGATATTGTATATTTGCTATAGAACAAAAGAGTAGAAAAAATTCAAGGTTATTCATGAACCAGTAATCTAAAATTTCTGCCTATAGTCTCAGTGATTTTTATCATCATAAATCATTACACCTAATTTATACAGTGGTCATGTAATTTGTTGCATTTGTTAGCGTTTTATTTTATTTTATTCTTTCTATTTCTCTTCTTCTACTTAAATTTAACGTCATTATCCCTTCCATTCTCTATTATTGATTCAGATATCACTGATGATTCCATGAGTTAGATTTTAAGGGTAAAATTTTGTTTAATGCATCACTTTTACAACTTGTGCCTCTAAATCAAACTAGAACCCATGAGTCAGCCTAGATGTTTTTCCTGTGCCCTCCCTAAATAGGCATCCCACGAAGTATCACATTCAATCCATTCTAGTTACTGAATATCATCAATAAATATAAGTACCCTCCATTTCAACTCACTGCGACTGCCTCAGTTCAGCAGTTTGTCTCTTGATTGAACCGTTGTAATGCCTTTTTACTGGTCTTCTAAATGATTCACAGTGGCCCTCTGTTGGTATAACTGTCTTCCCTCTCAAGTGTGATTCCTTCAGAGTAGAGTGATATGTTTTCACATTGTATCCCCAGCAAAGTGAATGTTTGGTACATATAGGCATTCAGTAAAAATTTACTGAATAAATAAATAAATGGCTATAATTAACTTTATGCTACATATAAATGTAAACCTTGATAGAAGAGTAATCTTTTTATGATTTAAGAATGCATTAAATCAGTTTTCACTAGTATTAAATTATTAATTAATACTTTCTCAGACTGTTATAAGAAGCAAGAAGTTGTAATTTATCCATGTGACTAAACCGACAGCATTGAATATGAAGACAGAGAGTCCAAATCAAAGGAAAAAAATTACAGTGATAATTCTTGAGTAATTAAGTTACCAAATATATGTAGAAAACAAATCCATATACTATCAAAATATTTGCTTTGTGGGATCATATGATTTTCTGATGATTTAACATTAAATTAATAGTTACTATTTATATATTGCCTACCAAATGCTGAGAATTCCACACACATTATCTACCATCCTCTCAAGAACCATGTAATATAAATATCATAAATGTTATTTTATAGATAGGAAGACTGGTTTCATGGGGTAACTTATCCAAAGGTGCATAACCCAGGTCTCCACAGCCCAAGTTCTGTCACATTAATCTAACTCTAAGTTTGCATCCTTCTTTAGAACTTTGGACAATCTATTTAACATTCCTCTGAAACTTCACTACATGTTGTATGGAACTGTTTACTATCCAAAGTTGGGTTGAAGGTGGATAATCAGGAGAGCCAAAGTTGAGAAAAATGACAGTAGAAATTAAAGCTAGTATGACATAGTAGTTAAGATTGCGTGGGATTTAGGGGTGCCTGGGTGGCTCAGTTGGTTGAATGTCCAACTTTGGCTAAGGTAATTATCTAATGGTTTGGGGTTCAAGCCCCGCGTTGGGCTCTGTGCTGACAGCTCAGAGCCTGGAGCCTGCTTCGGACTCTGTGTCTCCCTTTGTCTCTGTCCCATCCCCACTCATGCTCTGTTACTCTCTGTCTCAGTAATAAATAAACATAAAAAATTTTTTTTAAAAAGATTGCCTGGGCTTTAGCATCATACAGTCTTATACTTTAGTTCCAAGTCTGCCGTGTACTACCTACATAACCTTGAGTGAGTTACTTGATCTCCAAGTTTCAGTGCGCTAATCTTTACAATAGATAATAATAGTAACTACCAGGGAGTTTGTGAAGATCACGTGAGATTTTGCATATAAAATGGTTAACACAGTAACTGGCACATCATAATAGCTCAGTAAATATTAGTTATTATTGCTGTTAATAAAGGATCAGAAATCTTGTGGTTAAGGGGAGGAGAGGGCCTCATCTCCCACTTGCTCTTGGGCCCATTACCCTACTAGCTGAAAGAAAATATGTTTATTTCATTCAGTAATGAGTTTTTAAAAGAGCTGGCCAATTCTTACTCTTTTATTGCCTGTACTTATATATGAGACAGGCAAATACAAGAGATACTCTATTGCTTTTCTCCCTCTTTACCAAGATGCCACTTGAAGCTGTACAGTCACACAAAGAAGGAGCAAGGTAAATTCACCACACTGAGAAAGTATGTTGACTTGTGCTTTGTCTATTAATAAGTAAGCATGTATGGAATATCTGCTGTGTGACATAGACCTTGAGCTAGGAGTTGGGGATAATGTCCCTGATTTTACAGAACTCGTTTTCCCTCCGACTAGGGTAGAAAAGAAACACTGATTTATACCCTTACTTAAGCTAAAATTTAGAAATTTTAAATAAAATTCAGACATTAATATCAAGTTAAACTCTTGTTCAGATATCCTTGGAATGATCACAGCTTACACTTATATATTTGATATATAATCTTGAATTAAAGTTTCATATCTTACAGTTTTTAGCATGGCTAGGTCAATCCTTTATTGTATTGTACTATTAGTTATTCTAACAGTATAACTAGATGAGTCATTCTAACCTTTTCTTTTCAATCAAATACTTCTTATTCTATAAAAACGATACTGCCCTGCCTAGCTGTTACGTATTTTCTTTGTGCTCTGTATTCATCTAAAATAAATCATGAAATTATGGATTGTCTTTCTCTTAATCTTTTGGTTTCTTTTAAACAAAGGAATTATATAAAATGATTGGAAATAGAGGGATATTCCTTTTTTTTCAGTTTTTAGAGTGTTTCCCATGATTTTCAATATTTGTTCTTGGCTACCTTATCATTCATCGTGTTGCTTCTGAAATGGATTCTTTTAGCAAATATTTATTGAACACTCACTATGTGCTGGGTTCCCTTTTGCTGCCTTCATGGAACTTACATGCTAACAGGGGGAGACAAAAAAAAAAAATAGACCAGATAAGAGAGATTGAGAATGGAGGTAAGGATATAGAGGGGAAGGGGATGTTACATTAAATAGGGTGCTCACAGATGGGCTTATTGAGAAGGTGTTATCTGAGAAGAACTGAAGGAAACAAGGGTTTAGCCAAGCAGATTACCAGCATAGGACAATCTAGGCAGAAGAAACAGCCAGTGGCAATGTGATAAGTGTAAAGGTTCAAGGTTTCAGTCCTGTTTGAGAAGTAGCAAGGACATTTACAAGTGAGTTTACAAGAGAATGATAGAAGCAAGACCATAGAGGTAAAAGGAGAGGCCCAGGGATTGTACCAGGCCTTATAGACCTGAGGAAGGAATTTGCCTTTTACGCTGAGTAAAATGGAAAGCCAAGAGGGCTTTAAGGAGAGGACTGACCCAATATGACTTGCACTTTAAAAGTATCTCTTGGACACTGGCTTGAGCATGGATTCTTCCAATGGTAGAAGCAGATGGGCCAATGAAGAAATTATCTCAATAATCCATATGAAAAATGATAGTGACTTTGATCAGGATGGTAACATGGAACTTGGTAAGAACTGATTGTATTCTGGATATAATTTGAAGCTATAACTGAAAGGATTTCCTGGCAGATAGAAAGTGAGCAGCAAAAGGAAGAAAGTATTCAAGGAAGATTGCAAGTTTTAGGGCCTAACCAACGGAAGAACATAAGAAATCCTTTCCTACATACTTCTTGCTCCTAATGATTCTATATGTCAACTCTACTTCTAAAACTGTTTTGACTTCTATTTTATCCTTCAGATACTTAGAAAGTAGAAACCCAACCCACTCAAACGTCCCAAAAGTACTCTTGCTAAATTCAGAATATCCCTGTGTAAATTGGTGTGCTAGATGTCACTTAAGGATAACACCCCCTCTAGTATTTACTAGATAACATACATCATCATAAGGATGTTTGGAACACACAAAAGAATTAGATGACACAGCCCTTGTCTTCTTTAAGCTTACTGTCTATCTTACCACCTGGCTAAGGAGAAATCCAAGTCAGCCTGGTTTGGGATCTCAGGCACAGGGCATGGATACAGGGGCGGGTGTTTCAGTTAGCTTTGGGTCCCTTTGTGATGTAAAGGGAGGTGCAGGTAAGAAGTTCCAAGTGAGAACTGGCTTTGAGGAACTAACCCCCAGTATAAAATGTTAGTCTCAAGCAAGAGGTCATGCTGACCCTAACAATTGATCACAAGGGAAAGACCCACCCCAGAACACTGTATATTTCTCTAGTTGACTCAGAAGCCATTCTCCTGTCTCTTTTTTTTCTCCTAAGTATTTAAGAAAGGTCCTGCTGTACCCTTCAAACACTAACAACAATTCTACTGGGGATTGGGAGAGGGGGAGTGTAGAATAATCCATATAAACAGAAATATGAATAAATATAAACAAGCATAAAAAATGTGGTATCGAAAAAATTCATGTCCACAATGAACTGTCTTCCTCCTCCTGCTTCTTTTATTTTATGGACTGATTTTACTGTCATTTTAGGCAACTTCTATTAACAGCATCTCATTTGATAATGACAAATTTGTTGACATCTTCTTTAAATTTAGTTGAATGCAAAGAAACCATTGAAATGCAAATAACGGATAATTTCTCATGCCCTCAAGAAGGTTTGGAACATGGCAAACCTTGAATGTGTCTTGGAAAATACCGTCTAATTCCAGAAAAGTGTAGGGATCCATACCTAATCCTCAGACAGATAAGGACTGATGGAACATGAAATACAGACTGTGGTCAGCTTTAATTCTTTCCCACATCAGATTTCCATGAAACATTGTCATTTCTTTGAGTGAGACAAATGAATTTCTCTAATACTTTATACATCCATTGGTAAAATTCAATTCAAAAACAACTCTAAGGTCAAATACAAATTATTTTGCTGTTGTATTTAATTTTGGATTCTCTTCCTGTCTTTTCTTTGGCATTAGAACAAATTACCATTGGTGAAGTCCAAAGATTATAAAGCACTACTTAAGCGTTCATGTGAGGTATCAAGATTAGAGGAGACTACAAAGACTAGTTTGTTAAAGAATAAAGTTTCTGAGACCAGATGGGGCAAATTACACAGGTTTTAAGGAGAAAGTACAATACTCGGTTTTAGAAGGAAAGGAAGGGAGATCATATGTCTTGGCAGTAGTTTGGGTTCTTAGTACAGAAGATATCATGTTAATCATCTTCATAATTGAATCTAATAATATGCTTTCCCTGTAACAGAAAATTCTGTTTGCTCTATCTCTGTGGGTACCCTTTCTCTGAAACTAAGGAAACTATTTGTAAAATGAGAATTGAAGAGGGATCATATCCTTTTAGATGACTTTCCTCAGCCCTTGTATCAGAGAGCCTGAGTCAGCCTCAGGCACTGCGCCCCTGGTCAGATCCAACCTGCTTGTACTTCTTTTGCTGTAGAGCACAGACCCATAATCCTAGGTCAAACATGTTGCAGTCTTGTTCCTCCGTCTACTCCTGTTGACCCCTAAAAAACTCTGACTGTTTTTCTCTCCGTTTGTCTGGGAAGAGAGTTTTCATTTTAAACTCTTCCAATCTCACAGAGGGAAAAGGTTAAAAAGAGAATCAAACACCCCCTTCCAAAAACAAACAAAAAAAAAGTGGTCCACAGTTTCCCACTGTACTGGAGCCAAGAACTCTGCCAGTTTTGCTCTCCTATCTCTGAGTTGTACCCTGACCTTTCATAGGACCAGTGGGGCTTGTTGCATAAGCTCTATCTGGGTGCCTTTTCTGAAGTGCTATCTTTGTCCATATTTCAAAACACTCACAGATATTTTATCATTAATTAGTATTCATATTATGTCTCAAACAATCTGTTCAAGAATAGGGGAAGTGAACTAGTTGGACAGCTCTTCTGTTTGCCTAGTGATTAACATGGATGATGTGTGTAGAGCCTGAGACCTTATAAAGGGAGGGGGCGGTCAAATGTTGGGTGGGTAACTCCTGGAACATTTAGAAGCTCACCTACTTTGGAGGTTGGACTTCTCCAGAAAAACTATACTTGGCAAACAGGGTGGGGAGACACAGACCTCTTTAAAAATAGACCCATGCCTTTTTGATTCACAGCATCCTGGATTTGCTTTTCATCATGTTATCATGCCACTTGGGAGCTGGCTGGACTCCCTTGTTCAGTGACATATATTTCATAGTGTTTTTTTTTTTTTTTAAACCATTTGTTCTTTCAACCACAACATGCTTTGCATTTCTCTTTCAAATTTGAGGGTGTATATATAGATTGATCAAAATAATATTTTTAACATTCCAAACAATTTAGAAAGATAGTGGATGGGTGTCAGTTAATCTATTATGTTCCTCTCTTCCTCCTCCCCCTCGTCAGCTGCTAATCTTAGAACTTGTGTGCCAAATTGTGTAAGATATTCTTCCAATAGCTACATGTGTGACTCTTTTGTGAGCTCTACAGACAGTTATGAGGACAGATTTGGAGTTGCATATGGGACTGTCACATGATTTGATTGCCTTGTCTTCCAGGCACTGAGATTTCTTTTCACTGAGCTTTAATACTGAGGAATTTTTAGTTGTGATAGAAGTTCAGCAAAGTCTCTATTAAAGAATTTACACACCCCAAGGATGGGGAAGAAAAAAAAAGTTTTTACTCAACACCACTCTGTATTTGGCATCTCTATATACTGAGCAGTTCGTGTGTTTATTTTTTCCAATAGTGAAAAAAAATCGCAGAATTTTTATGAAAATCAGAAAGCTAAGAGCCTTTATTATCCTTCTTGCTCTTTTGGAGCAAGATCTAGTAGATGTCTCGACAGAAAAAGGAAGCAGATGCTTTGTAAAAAGGTCTCAGATAATTCATGTCCAATTATAGAGACTGATCCACAGGAAAAAAAAATGTTATCTATCAACTGTTAAGAGCCAAAAATACCGCGCCTTTAGTCTTTGAAACAGAAAGGTGCAAATGCATTTTCAACTTTACAGAAACATATTGAAAACCCTCTTTCGGGACCCAAACACCACAACCCTTTATCCCATTGAGTGACAGGGCCACCCCTGAGGGCCACACAGCCTTAAAACAAGGTTTTACTCCTAATCTTATTTCAGATGTTTCTCAAGAATAGATCAATGTCCTAGTGATAGCTGTGTCCCATGCATTAAGATATGTATTATGTTTTTAAAGTGTTAATCACATATACCCAGAGAGCTTTTTTCTTTTAATGCTTAATGTAGACGACTTTTCATGCTCATATTATTTTCAGCCTGTAAAATACATACAGTGGTTAGTTACTGAGAGCTGCACCTATTGGGTTTGAAGTCTTAATTTGGAAATAATAACAATGGCTAGCACACATCACTTGCTGCTCTGAGCCTAAACGCTATAAAATAAATTTTGTATATACATTACTTCTGACATGCAAAACAACTCACCAAAGTAGGTATTAATATCATCTTCTTTTTCCCACTTGAGTTAGAACTCAGAAATAGCTTGAATGAAGAGAGAAGTCTATTTTCTTACTTTGGACCTTAATTTCCTTCCCCTGTTTTAGGTTGGAGAAGACCTGTACCTTGCTGGGCAAATTGCAATAACACCTTGCACGATGAAACTTGTGAGGTGGGGAACACGACCAGAAGCTTCTCTGTCCTACACATTGTGCAAATTCTGGAGGCCACGCACAGAGGCACTGGGCTTCCCCACAGACTCAGGGCTCACTGTTACGTAACAAGCACAAAACTCATGGCAACTGCTCTGGATTCCTGGCCGAAGAACTTTGGAACCCATAAATAGGTACCTACAGTGTCTGTTCTATTTCTAGTCTCCAAAGGAGCAATTTATGAAAAGGCTTTCTTCAGACAATATCAAGTCATTCTCTGTGCATTGCATAACGCTTTGAACTAAATCTGGCATAATAAGGTTTGATCGAGCTGTTATGTTCTGCTGCGTAAGTGGCTGTGCACAATTGAGAAAGAAAATTGCTTAATAGGAAGTTATAGTCATCACTAACTTTATCTTAATTCTCCAAAGCAATAAGTTAAGACTCATTTAAGAGCAGTTTAGAGCTATCAGAAAATGTTGAACAAATACTCTGTTTAGGAACATTTCTGCCCATACAGCACACTGTCCTCTCTGGAAATGGGGGTTTATCTTTCTGATTTGTGTTCACTTGGGGTAAATTTCATCTTAGCTCTCCAGAGACATTCGAAAGGGCCTTTTCTACCCTTCTAAAATATGTAATGGAGATGCTATTTTCAGCATAAGATCTGTACCTTGGTTTAAGGTTGTAATTTTTAGTTATCTCACAGACATCAAAAGCCATTTCTGAAATATACTGAATTTAGATTGTACCATTATTTATACTAGTGTCTCACCAGAAAGGAATGGATATTTAAAATAAATAGGAGGAGCGCCTGGGTGGCACAGTTGATAAAGCATCCAGTTCTTGATCTTGGCTCAGGTCATGATCTCACAGTTCGGGAGTCCGAGCCCCATACCCAGCTCTGCACTGATGGTGCACAGCATGCTTGGGATTCTGTCTCTCCTTCTCTCTTTCCCTGCTTGTGTGTGCTCTCATTCTCTCTCTCTCTCTCAAAATATAAATATAAATAAATAAGTTTAAAATAAATAGTAGTGGGGCGCCTGGGTGGCTTAGTCGGTTAAGCGTCCGACTTTCGCTTGGGTCATGATCTCGCGGTTCGTGGGTTCGAGCCCCGCGTCGGGCTCTGTGCTGACTGCCAGCTCAGAGCCTGGAGCCTGTTTCAGTCTGTGACTCCCTCTCTCTCTGACCTACCCCTGCTCACGCTGTCTTTCTCTCTCTCTCCTGGAAATAAATAAAAATCTAAAAAAAAAAAATAAATAAAAAAAATAAAATAAAATAAATAGTAGTTTAAGTTGATGATTGGAATTCATTCTAACAAGAACTTCTAAGAATCTATTCTCTGTTTATATTAAAAGCTACATTGGCAATATCATTGTTATTTGCAGTGGTATTATTATCTCCCTAGTAAATCTCTGAGACGGTGGAACAACCAGTAAAACTAGTAAGAGTTTCAGTAAGTTTAGAACTTAGTAAAGTTTTTAGGTGAAAAAGAAATATGAAAAAATCTTTTACTTTCTAATTATCAGCAGTAAACAATTTAAAAAGATAATGGAGGGAAAAAGACAACATGCACCATAGCATCAAAAACTATAAGAAATGTTAGGACCTCGGGGTGCCTGAGTGGCTCAGTTGGTCGAGTGACTGATTCTTGGTTTCTGCTCAGGTCATGATCTCATAGTTGCGAGATCAAGCCCCGCATTGGGCTCTACACTGAGCACAGAGCCTGCTTCAGATTCTCTCTCTCCCTCCCTCTCTCTGTGCTTCACCCACACATATGCACCGTCTCTCTCTCAAAAACAAATAATAAACTTTAAAAAATATTTAGGTTTCATCTATGCAAAAAACCATAAATCTTTATGGCAGGATGAGGCTTTTAAAAATTTCTTAAGTGCCTCTTAAGGATGAGGCACTTGGGTGGCTTATTGTGTTAATTGTCCACTTCAGCTCAGGTCATGATCTCACAGTTCATGGGTTTGAGCCCTGCGTCAGGCTGTGTGCTGACAGCTGAGGGCCTGGAACCTGCTTCAGATTCTGCGTCTCCCTCTCTTTCTGCCTCTCTCCTGCTCACGCTCCGTCGCTCTCACTCTCTCAGAAATGAATAAACATTTTTTAAAATGTTTTAAAAAATTCTTAAGATATACCATGTTTCTGAATGGAAATTTTTAAAAGATATATGGTTCAAATAGTTTTATTTTTAAAATAAACAACTTCATTAAAATCAAATCTCATAAGGAATGTACTTAACATAATGATTGTGAAGCAGATATGGAAGAACAAAGCAGGCAAAAATAGCCTGGCAATTTTTACCAGAAGAAAAACTAAAGGAGAAAGAAGAATATAAAGGAGAAGAGGAGGAAGAATAAAAAAGCCTCACACTGCTAGATATTAACATATAAAGATACAATTAAAATCAAGTAGTATTGGTAACAGATAACAGATAATAATCGCAAACATGAAACCTCTTTTAAAATTAGCAAGCTTTCATATTTGTAGAGATTTCCTTAGATGCTGCCTGTTAAAGATTTGGTAAACTTTGCTTTTGGAGATACCTTGTCTTCCATGCATGAGCCTGTTCATTCCACACCTGATAAAAGGTAGAGTTTGCCAGCAGTCAGTACTAGCTGCCTCTTACTTTGATTATTACCCTTGCAATTTCTCCGAATCCAGCAGGGTCTAAAGCAAAAATATCTGAGAGCCCTTCTTCTCCTCATGACTACTGAGGTCTGTACCATTCCTCTAAAAGTCACTTTCAATTGATAGGGAAAATATTTCCTGGATGTGTGCTTTATTTTATTTTTGCTGTGGCTGACACATTTGAATTTGAGCTATTTCACAGATTCCCTGCCTCCCCCCCGCTCCCCCAGCCCCTAGTGACTTGATTTGGTATTCAATGTAAGCTAAAAATAAGATGATATAAAAATTTAAATATATAAGCTAAACTTCAGTTTTAATGTAGAATTAAACTTTTTATTCATAACGTCTTTCTTCTCACTTATCCACAGATGTAAGTCCCAGTTTTCAAAAAGTTTCACCAAAAGAAGATTGTACAATATTTTCAGTGAGGCTAAGGGGCAAAATAAATACTGGTCATCTTTATAGATGTTGAAAAATAAAGGTAATTTCTAAGCATGCCAACCGTGCCATGCCCACTTTACAACTAAGTGTAATGCAGATTACCATCAAACAGAAAATTTGAGTATTCCAGTTAGGCATATGTAGTGTCCTGCTTAGTTAATGTCAGTTTGGGCACTGCTTGCAATACTTTTTTACAGAATCATTGCATGTAATTATTTTGCTATCGTAAGAGAGTGCATTGAGAGCGAGGAAGAAAATGAGTTTGGGAAAGATTATTTTGCAGAGCTGAAATTTATGGCCAGTGTTCTAAGATATAAAAGGAATGTATCTAGAGTTTGCTCTAAAAATGACTTCCTATCGGAAGCTAAATGATCGTTTTATAATTTTCTATAAAGTGTAAGGAAAATGTTTTTAATTTAATTACCTATGCCTAAAAGGATATCCGAGGATATTCTTACTGAAATAGTTAGTAATATGAACACATCATAATAAGCTATTATATGCTTTCCAGAAATTTTTTGGTTCTCTGGTTTTCTCTGAAGGTGCTAGGAGAGTACAGACTGACATAATATTATTCAACATGCTGATACTTTTTAGTCTCATAGTGTTGGTTGTTAAAACTTTACTAAATTGACTTGACAGTTTCAAATTAAGTATCATCTTGTGTTTTTCCTTTCTCCTTATCTTTTTAATGACAGTGTCATATAATATGATGATTTTATGAGTGGTTTTGCTATCTCATTCATCAGAGTAATCAATGGGGAAAGGAGCCATATGGGTTGCAGTCCATTTGTATTGGATAGGACAGATGGCATTATTGATAGATGGAAATATTCCAAATATTTATTGTATAATGTTATCACAGGGACTCTGACTTCTGAATTTTAATACTTTAATTTCTACAGTAACTGGCAAATTAAGTAATTTATTCAGTTACCATGTATCCATTTAATTATGTCAATGTGTGAATTGTAGCATTAATTACCTTCCAGTTAATACTTTATTTTACATGACGGACACTTTTCTTTATAAGCCTTTGTGTTTACTTACCTCATTTCTGACCAAGCCATCAGTTCAATCCTGAGGATTTTCAAGCTGAAAACAGTATTTGAAGCAGACAGTAAGTTAAAGATAGGGTCTCAGAAGTGAACGAAATACAGATACCCTAACAGTCCTTCCCCAGCACCACCTTTGGTGGGAGGCAGAGAGGGAAGCGCTAGTCTTAAAGACTTTCTATACATTTGCCTCTTGCAGAAATTTCTACCCCCAATAAATTTCCTAAAATTATGTTCTAATATAAGTGTGAACATAAGGACAGGATGATGAATGATATGATTCAAGTTCTAGTTATATTTCATTTTCTCACTTTGAAAATTGAGTCATTTTAAGAAGGATTACTACTGGTATAGTATAATTAATGGACTGGCCTCACAAATGTTTGACATCATTCCAAAATCTCATCTGCACTAGGAGAAACTAGATGAAATCAAGTGGGAAAGAGGTCTTCACTTTTTACTGTATATACTTTTGTATTGTTTAAATGCTTACTGAATGCATATAGTCATGCCTTGCTTTGCAACTGCAGAGTAAAAGTTGATAGTTTGAGTCATTCCCAAACTTTTATTGCCATTGTTTTATTTTTAAAATGCTATCAGTCCCTACTGTTGAAAGCCTACTGTGTATTTATTATTTTTTTTAATGTTTATTTATTTTTGAGACAGAGACAGAGCACGAACTGGGGAGGGTCAGAGAGAGAGGGAGACACAGAGTCCGAAACAGGCTCCAGGCTCTGAGCTAGCTGTCAGCACAGAGCTTGATGCGGGGCTTGAACTCACAGACTGCAAGAACATGACCTGAGCCAAAGTCAGACGCTTAACCAACTGAGCCACCCAGGCGCCCCTATTTATTATTTTTTTAATGTTTATTTCTTTTTGAGAGAGAGAGACAGAGCATGAGTTGGGGACGGGCAGAGAGAGAGAGAGAGACACACAGAATCTGAAGCAGGCCTATATGTATTTAAAGACCACTGAGAGATCTCTGATAGTACCTCCAGATAACTGACCATTTTATTTAGAAAATAATGTAAATTCTTTAAAAGTAGTGACTATGTTTTCAAACTAAAATTCAGGACACATTGTCCAATCACATTTTTTTAATTTATAAAGTTGTTACTGTGAAAAAATTACAAAACATAAAAACTATAGCCTTTTATATTTAGCTAAAAATTTGTCAAGGGGCACTTGAGTGGCTCAATTGGTTGAGTGTCTGACTTCACCTCAGGTCATGTTCTTGCGGTTGTGGCTTCAAGCCCCACATTCGGCTCTGTACTGACAGCTCAGAGCCTGGAGCCTGCTTTGGATTCTGTGCCTTCTTCTCTCTGTGAACCTCCCCACCCCCACGCCACCAATACACACACACACACTCTGTCTGTCTGTCTCTCTCAAAAATAAACATTAAAAATTTTTTTTTTATCAAGTTACCTTCACTCCTGACTGACACCACTAAATTCCCAGTATCTAGCTAACTGCCTTACACATACTTAGAGTTCTGTGTTTATTGGTTGATTCACAAGGTACGATGCTGTACATCTACAAACATTTGGAAACATAGAGTTTAGTTTATATATTTTCAAAGTTATAGTGTGATCCCATGAATCAAATGGAAACTTTAAGCTAAAGTTTGATAAGATCAGTCTTTTAAGAAAATTCTCATAGATACAGAGTATGTAATCATATTGAAAGAATAAGTTGACCAAGGTTTATTTAGTCAAAACTATGTAAGAGCATTCAGTGAGCCACCAAGAGAATGAAGTAACTTAGACATACGCCATTCATGATAAACTGCCTGCTGTATGACTTAGAGCAAAACAACACTACTTGCATTCCTACTGCGCTAGCAAATACAAATGAACCAAATACAACCTGATGATTCCAGATTTCTCCAACACTTTAGGACAGTTTCAGAATCACTGATTAAAATGGCATAGATAATATCCTGATAGAAATCTTAGGACCAATAATAAACCAAGAAAAAGACTAGCATTAATTGAAGTGATATAGAATTTGAAACATTCTATACGTATTTACTGCTCTTTAAAAAAAAAAAAAATCAGGGGCGCCTGGGTGGCTTAGTCGGTTGAGCATCCGACTTTCACTTAGGTCATGATCTCGCGGTTTGTGGTTCGAGCCCCGCGTCGGGCTCTGTGCTGACTGCCAGCTCAGAGCCTGGAGCCTGTTTCAGAGTCTGTGACTCCCTCTCTCTCTGACCCTCCCCTGCTCACGCTGTCTCTCTCTCCTAGAAATAAAAAATTTAAAAAAAAAAAACATTAAAAAAAAATCAGAAGTCTAGAGGCACCTAGGTGGCTCAAGTTGATTAAGCATCTGACTCTTGGTTTTGTCTCATGTCATGATTTCACAGTTCATGGGTTTGAGCCTCACATCAGGCTCTGTGCTAATAACACAGATCCTGTTTGGGATCTCTCTCTCTCTCTCTCTCTCTCTCTCTCTCTCTCTCTCTCTCTCTGCCCCTCTTCCATCCTTGCTCACTCTCTCTTTCTCTCTCTTCCCCAACCCCCTCAAAAATAAATAAACATTTGGGGCGCCTGGGTGGCTCAGTCAGTTCAACATCCGCCTTCAGCTCAGGTCATGATCTCATGTTCATGGATTTGAGCCCCACGTCGGGCTCTGTGCTGACTGCTAGCTCAGAGCCTGGCACCTGTTTCAGATTCTGTGTCTCCCTCTCTCTGACCCTCTGCTGCTCGTGCTCTCTCTCTCTCTCTCTTAGAAATAAATAAAACATTTTAAAAAAATTTTAATAAATAAATAAATAAACATTTCAGAAAAAATCAAAGCCTAGGGGCCCCTGAGTGGCTCAGTTGGCTAAGCGTCTGATCTTGGTTGGGCTTAGGTCATGATCTTATGGTTTGTGAGTCTGAGCCCTGTGTTGGGCTCAGCACTGACAGTGCAGAGCCTGCTTGGGATCCTCTTTCCTTCTGTCTCTCTGCCCCTCCCATGCTTTCTCTCTGTCTCCCTCTCTCTCTCTCTTTCTCTCTCTCTCTCTTTCTCAAAAATAAAAGTAAACTTTAAAAAATCAAAGTCTAAGTAATATAAAAAGCATGAGGTTTTTTTTGATCACTAGATCACTATTTCCTTCCTTTATGGAATTAAATATAAGAGTGCTTTCCAATAAAATTTGGGAATAATTTTTTACTCTGAACTACATTTGCAGCCTTTACCCTGCCCAGATACTCTTCTCAATTTCCCCATTATTGACGTTTGTCTCTCTCCATCTCTCCTTCATCCTTTGGTACTCTTTCACACATTGAGAGACAGACACAAAGACAGAAAGACATACTAGCCATTCCTTTGGATCTTGAAATGAGAAACTCCTCAGGCAGCACTACAATGTAGTTACACTGTTATGTGGTGGTTGTTTTAGGATTTTATTTTTCCTTTGTTATTTTCAGTGTTGTATATTTGGAGACAGTTTGTTATATCTTCCCACTGATGAAAAGAAGAAAAATATCTAGAACCGAGAAAATACCTAACAATATTTGATCATGCATATAGTGAATGAATGACTCTTTTCACTGTATTTTGCTAGAGAATTTTCTGGTGGAAGTTCTTACCTATAGTTTTGAACATGACCCATCCTCTCCACCCAAAAAAGACCATACCTTCCTAAAATTAAGATGTGAAGACTAAACCTCAGAACTTAATTTGTATTCCAAGGATTTCATATGCCCAAAGTTATTTAAGGGCAAACAAAATGTATTACAATTGTGTTTTAAATAAGCAAGACCTATATGGAAGCAAATTTTCTTTACAATATTTTTAAAGCACTAGAATATTTATCCAACTAATCTTCTTTTTAAGATGTAATGCTCTTACAGAAGAAACGATATAAAAGTGCTCAAGAAGAAATTTCTAAATTTAGTCCCTAGTCATTTGGACTTCGATTTAATCATATTTGTCAGGCAAAAAAAATTTTTTTTAGGCTACCTGCTTAATTTCTGATGATGGGGTGGTGGTAACTGATCATGCTGTGAATAAAGAAATAAATTTTGCTGTACTAAGGCGGTATATAAGCTGAAGTTCTTGAACAAAAGCAGCCTGTCAACTATGATGCATTTAAGTACAAGAAAGATTGATGTTTGCCAAATGTCAAATCAGAGAGAAGAAAAATGTTTTCAAGCTTAGGGGATTGCCAACAATGAAAGAGAAAATAAATAAAAATTTAGATGTACAATATTGTTATACCTTGTCAAGGAAATGTTAATTGAAATCAGATCTCCTTTTTGAAAACATAATGTAAAATTTCCACCAAAAGACTACTCAAGGGTCTGGCAATTAATGCAAAAGTAGAATTTTAAAAGATACAAAGAGATGGCTGACATTAACAAAAATTGTGCTGTTAAATTATCAAAAAGCTATGCCCCAGATTTCATTGTCAATGAACCCCTACCGATTAATTAATATAATTGGTTATGTTCCTAAGAGAAAGCTAAGAGTTTTGAAAATTATCGACATGAACCATGTGGGACTCCACCGTGAATTCAACAGTTAAAATATGCAGGTTTCTGTTTATTTATTCTGCATTATCAGGTTTATGACATTTATTTGGTAGCTAGATATTGTTGAGAATGTGCAGTGATTTGAGTTATTAAAATAGAGTTTGCTTATGATCTATGCTAAGAACACGCAGTGCATTCAAATAGCTAAGTAATATTAGGCCTTTCATCTCAGAGTGGTATGTTTCATTTCCCTAGGGTCGGGATTAAATTGAGATTTTGTATTCATTTGAAGTAATTGTAATGAGAATATTTAACATGGGTCAAATGGAGAATACTGGCACCCTGGAAGTGCTTAGAAATAATTTGCCTTTTTATACATTTTTCCACAGTGGGATTGAAAAAGATTACCACGCCTTGTTTAACGATGCTATATTGTTCTATTTGTGAATCTAATGAAATCTTTGGCAGAAAAGAGCACAAATCACTTAAATGAATTTTAAAAATAAGAAGGCATCTGAATCAAGTAATTATACATTTGAAACACATGAGATACTGTTAACAGTCTTTACAGTCTTTACAATCAGAGATATGAAAAAAATCTTAATATTTCCTTTTTATTCCCATAATGGAAAGTGGGAGAAAAAATATATTTTATTTGTTCACAGACTTGGGAAAGAATTGCTCAGCAGAGCTATGTACCCACAACAGATTTTTCCAGACTCCTTTTTTCCCCCTGAAGCAGTCTTTTTTATTTGAGCCCCATAAGTGATTTTCTGTCTTTCTCACTGAAGTGTTCCGGTATTGTAGCACGGCACGTGCTCTCTCTCTCTTTCTCTCTCTCAACACTGGCTGTGTTAAAGCCAAGAGGAAGTAAATTAGTTTTTTGTGCTGGTTGTTTGTGAGTGCTAAGATGGACCAGCCTGTGAGTAAAAAGTGAGCTGTTACTGAATCATCCATTACTGAAAACCATGTAAAAATTATATTACATTGATTGGTACCATGTGATCTTACAGAAAGTTTCTTTACAAAAGAATGCAAATATTGATAAAGTTCATTGAGCTCTAAATGATATTCAGAAACTGTTTTGGTGCTAAAACCTACCAGTGACTGTTTGAGGCTAGATTACACTGTCTCAAAAGAAAATGATCAGTTGGGTCAATGTAACAGGCTAAAATAATACAACTTTTTCTAAAAGATTACAAACTTTCTCCCTTAGTGAAAATGTATTTGTGTGGAGTACATGCTAGCATAGCAGCTTTTTTGAATGTTCTGATAAATCCAGACATTACTTTAGGAAACAAGCGTCTTCCCAGTACCAGTAGGAGTTAATATATTAATACAGCTACTATCCATTCTTTGTGCTTGATGAATTCCTCGAAAGCAGCAACTGTATTGTACATAGCAGACACGTACCACATCAATATCTGGAACAAGTCAAAGATGGCTAGCAGTAGCACTAAAATTTAAGATTACTATGGAAGTTCTAGACAATTCAGCAAGGCACTGAACTACTAAAATGTATTAGCAAAAAGGAGAGCAAATTGTTATTATCATGAAATGTATAATCACATACAGTGTAATTTAGATCAAACATACCTAAATTGCCCAGGGCTTCCTTATCCTGTTTCTGAAGACTATAATAAATTAGGATAATGGGAATTGCCTGACATAACTTTTTTTAAATACATTTGCAGACTCCTGCCTTACATAAATGTATATTTGTGTTGAGCTCATTCTCACATGGAGAAATCCAAGTAAATCAACTGGGAAAATTACTTGAACTAAAAAGAGAATTAATTAAGATGGCATGATACAAATAAAGAATCTATTTTTAAATTGTTCATCCACCCATAATATCTTGATTTGGGGGTGAGGAGGAGGGAAAATAAGTTCATATAATAATCACAAGTATTAAATAACTGGTAATAGTCTTAAAAATTATACAAGACCCCTGTCTGGAAGGAATTACAGTACTTTCCTGTGTTAGATATAGGAAGACAGATAAGCATCAAGAGTTATGCTTCTGAATAGGAATATTGTAAGATGGCATTCAGTGTACAGATATAACTTTAACACATCTGTCAAAATTCTAGTGGGATTGTTTTAGAAACATGAAGAAGTTGTTCTGAAATATTTAGGAATCAAAATGGTGAAGGACAATTTAAAAGTATGACCTATTAAATATGAAAATATTTTTCTAACACTACAATGTTTAAGATGCCCTGGTACAGCTGCAGCCAGATTAGTAAAATGTAAGAAATAAACATAAAATTAATGCTACATTTGCTACATTTCTATGAACCAAATGTGACAGAACTCCTAATAATATAGATAGGATGAGTTGTTCAGTGAATAGTAAAAGTGAATAGTAAAAGATTTGGCTAGAATTTGGAAAGAAAAAGAATGATACATTAGAATGCAGACATTAAACATAATTTTTAAGGACTTTTAATTGCATAGAAATGCTCATAAAATTAAAAAATTGAAAATACGCATTATGAGTTTAGTCAAATAAAACACATATGTGTATTTTATGTATACATGTATGTATATATATAAATATATATGAGTATTAAATATTAAATACTTATATTTAATATATATTAAATATTATTAAATATTAAATATAAATATATATAATAAACTGGTAGGAATTATATAAGAATGATAAAAATATTTTAAAAAGGGAGGGGCAGAGAATGTTGATATGATTGCAGATTATTTTAATTTTCTTCTTTGTGCTTTTTGTAATTTTCAGCTTCTTTCTTCAATTATAGTATATTATATAATCAGAAAAGCAAAAGTTTTTGTCCTTGGATTTTAAAGCAGTCATCATGTTGTCCTTGCATATAACAAATGTTACACATTTATTAGCATGAAATAATTCCAGACTTGCTTCAAGATATAATTTTCAGGGCACCCGAGTGGCTCAGTTGGTTCAGCTTCTTACTTCAGCTCAGGTCATGATCTCCTGGTCTTTGAGTTCAAGCCTGGCATCAGGTTCTATGCTGACCACTCAGAGCCTGGAGCCTGCTTCAGAATCTGTGTTTCCCTTTCTCTCTCTCTCTCTCTTTCTCTCTCTGCGCCTCCCTTGCTCACACTCTGTCTCTCTCTCTTTCTCTCAAATAAATAAACATTTTTAAAGATTTTTAAAAAGAAGATACAGTTTTGTTGTTGTTTTCCTTTTCCTTTTTCAATGTACAGTTAGAAAAACATCTGTAAGCGGAGGGCATACAGCAATGCCCACCATTATATTGCCAGCACTTAGCATAATGCTTTATTTTTTTTTTTAAGTAATCTCTACACTGAGTGTGGGGCTTAAGCTCACAACCCTGAGATCAAGAGTTACATGCTTTTCTGACTGAGCCAGCCATGCACCCCAGCATAATGTGTGATACATATTAGGCATGCAATAAACATATGACTAAAGAAATAACTAATCAATTCCAAACTCATCTATTTGCAAAAATATTAATGAATTGATCCTTTCAAATAATCTTTTTTTTCACGTTAGTTATTTTCAAGGGTACAATCTCATTAAGGAATGCCAATTCTTAGATTATCTAGTATCTAATTTGAACCAATTAAAAATATCCCTCTTTTATGGGTACCTGAGTGGATAAGTCAGTTGAGTGCCCAACTCTTGATTTTGGCCCAGGTCATGATCTCAGGGTCATGAGATCAAGCCCAACATGGGGCTCTGCGCTAGGCCTGGAGCCTGCTTGTTATTCTCTCTCCTTCTCCCTCTGCTCCCTCCCTGACTCATGCACACATGCTCTCTCACTCTCTCTCAAAAAAAAAAAAAATTCTCTTTTAATTTAATCTAGGATGATGTAGGATAGTACACAAGGCAAGAACTGAGAACACCAAAGAAACATCGTACTACCTTCCACTTTGCCATGCTAGCCCTGTGATCGTCCTAGGGAACTTTCTGGTTTTTGGAAACTTAACCCCCACTTAAATTATAGCACCATGCCACCTATTGTTCAAAACCTCTCTCTTCTATTCTTTCTTTTCTTGGTTTTCCAGAGTATCTCTGGACATTTGGCTTATAAGTTCTCCCTTGCTTGGAATCTTATTTCTCTTGAGGAGGCCAAAACTTCTCCAGTGGAGAAACAAAAACCATTCTGCTGCACTTCTCTTTTGAATGGCTCAATGTTTAATTCTTAGGGAATCATTTTTCATTAAAACAACTCCCTGGAGTGTATGTTGTAATGGCGTCACAGTGTTGGATTCTTACCCTTCTTCAAGTCTTGGTGTCTTCCTTTTAAGAGGTGTATTTTTTTTTTCTTTTTTCTATTATGTACCCATTCTCCTGCCTCCCACTGAGCATTGTACTGTTCTGTTGAGAGAGGATCTTCTTCCTCTCAGGGTCATTTATACTCAGCCATTTTGCTGAATTGTATTCAGCCAATGTTGTATTTTCTCTGTTCTTCTCTGTGACACAGGACTCTCCATATAAAAGTCTGGCAATTTGTCATCCTCGGTTTACATTTAAAACATAATAACATGAAAAATAATTGATCCAGAAGTCAAGAAAGTTTGGATTATAGTCCTTACTGTTTTTTTTCTCAGCCAGAAGTTAAAATGAATGGCAGTTAAACCAACTATGACCTCTGTTTTCTTTAAAAATAATATTCCCTTCCATCTCTAACAGTCTTTCACCATTTCATTTATTTTTTCAACCAATGCCATTTATCGAATGTTTACTGATTTTCCACCACTGTATCAGCTATTCATTTAGGATACAGAAATGATTAAGAGGTAGTTCTCACCTCTGTGATACAAATTGCATTGCTTTTTGCATAAAATTCTTGAGGGAGCTGATTATTCTATAACTAAGATGTTGAATCTTGGCCCTTGACTGAGCTTCCTAGGCAGAGTCTTTTAAAACTAGAACTTAAATTAAAGGGTGCCTGGGTGGCTCAGTGGAATAAGCATCCAATTCTTGATCTCAGCTAAGGTCCTGATCTCAGGGTCATGAGTTCAAATTCCGTGTGGGCCCCCATGCTGGGTATGAAGCCTACTTAAAAATAAATAAGTAAAAATAAATTTTAAATAGAACACCTGAAGTATTAGATTATATCATTCCATCAAAAGAATAATAAGTTATTTTTTAATTTCTATATCTAAAGTTATTTGGAGTGTTATTTTATAAGAATGCATTTATATTTTTTATAATCACTTCCCAGTTGCACTTACAATGGTATATTACCTATATTCACCTTTTAAGAATTTTGAGCAGGCAACTTTCTTCCATGATGACTTTTCACATAAAGATATTGGATCCCATTATGCTTGCTGTTACTTTCAAAATATAAGAAGGTACATCTTTTGTATCCTTCAAGAAAAACTTAACACATTTCTTATTTGTTCACCTGAGGAAATTGCTCTTAAAAGAAAGAACAGCCAGATAGTTTTCCAAGATGAATAGCTCTTCCTGACTTGCACGTGATTCAAAGGGTAGAATAAATGAATAATTTTGCATGCAAGTTTCTTGGTTTGCTTACAACTTTCTGCTAAGATTCCAGAGACCTTTAAGCAAAGGATTCCACCAAGTACATTTGTTGTATGTGTATGTGTGTGTACATTTTTTTTTCAGAAAGCATATGCTAGAAGGGCTATTAAGCAATTAGCTTCATGCATATAGATAGTTCATTTTGCACCAAACCATATGATGTGATTGGAATTTATAGAAAACCATCCCTCTTGCCAGGAATTGAGGCAAGTTAATTCTCCAGTTTGGAGAAGTGTGGTCTTATGGCTGCAATCTGTACCCTTAAAAATTAGGAGCCTAGTATTCTATATTCAATAGCTTAGAAAAGTATGTAAAATATGGGGGAAAATCACCTTTATTAAATATAGAAATTAGAAAAAGAAAATCCAGGGAGAGTACCTGGTTCATTTTTCATGGTCACTAAATGTTTGTTAACTTACAGTAAAAAGAAACCAGCAGGGGTTGAGATAAAGGTTTTTTTTTTTTTTTTAATAATAATACATGCCGTAAAGTTTTATGTCCTTGTCAGATATGGCTCTGAGCTTTCTAGCAGTCTATGCAAAAAGGGGAATGCAATCAGTGAAAGAATCCATAATGTCAATGAGATAAAAACAAACTGGCTACTCAGGTGAAGCCCAGCTATTTCTAGCAATTTAATAACTACTTCCAGAATGAATGAATGATGCTGAAAGCTAGGAAGAATTTCTTCCATTTGCAGTTTTAGGAGGTCACTTGTCTCTTCACTATCTTTACAGTAAACAGCAGAGAACTTGAGTTAGCTATTTCTCAGGTCAGTGGTCAAGGAAAACTCTTTTTATGGGGATAATATACCACAATTGCTTGCTATGATAATGTGCCTTAATTCAAAAAATATTCTGAAATACCTAAAAACCCTCAGGCAGAGGTAGGATGATTGCATATACTTCAGGCACATGTAAAATAAGATTCCTTGTCACTTTTAAAGTTCTAGTTGGGCTTTACAAAAGGGGTGTGTTTTCATCTCATCTCATTTTGATAGTACTCCTATCCCTGGCCACAACCATTCATCAGTATTTTTTCCTCTTTTCTGAGAGGTGGATATTATAGTAAAAGCCCATGGAATGTCTACTACAAGATGTAAAATTCTACATGATTGGCCTTTTGTAAATATTAAGCAAAACCAGTAAATCAAAATGATCAGATTAACATATTTTAGCAGAAGCATCCACATGAAAGGAAATGTTGACATTCTTTATGAAAGCTGCTTTTTCCCTTTACTGCTGCCATTTTTATTGTGGATTTCCCTGTTCAGCACTTAGTTCCAATTTTTTAAATGATCCATTTCAACACTAGACAGCAATATTCTTCCAGTCCTATGAGTTTTTGGTTGCATTTTATTACATTAAAGATTGCAGAGCTCTACTATGAATTACAGTGTTAACATCTCTTGTATTTTACAGGACTGTGTTCACAAGAATTAATGTGACTGAGTCCAGCAATTCTTTGTGTGTGCATTTGAAGAGTAAAGTCCGGTGCAATTTAATCTTTAGTACTAACCAAGTTATGAGTTCCTTGTATAATTGCAAAAACATTTAAAAGTACAAAAACAATAGGCAATTCATTCAAGAATCCCAAAGACATGTTTGATTTAAAGTTGATTTACTCAGTTGAAGATGGTAATTCTTTCAAGTAGTAACCAATTTACCTGAATGTAGTTTCCCAGAACTTTGCTTGCAAGTCAGTTGCCTGAACTCGAAATGCAGTTTTCTTAGAAACGATGCTATAAATTCAAATCCTTCCAGTAGATACTTAAGCACCAATGCTATCTCAGCCCTCAAGAACTTACTTACTTGTGGTGTGGAAAAAAAGGCAAGGACACAAATAACTCAGCAAACCTCTTTTCAACACATTGTCAAGTGCCTTACAAAGCAAGCTCAACTATGGCAGAAAGCCACCACCAAGCTTCGGAGTCAAAGAATGCATAAATTGTTACAAGCTTATTCTATAGATCAGCTACCCAGAAAGATAATGTGCTAATATCTTGTTCTCAACTCATTGCCATTTCTCCTTCCTCAGCATAAGTACCCTGCCACACAGCTATACCCCCAAAATGGATGGGGCAATATAAAGCTGTTCTGGCTAATGAATAATCAGAAGCTTACTGGATTTAAAAACTTCACCTTTTTAGTAAGCTCAAGATCTCTACCAAAGACTCTACCCTATCACTTAGGTACATGATTAATATTGACCCACAAAATAACAAATTGCCAAAGCATAGGGATTTTTATCTCTTTACCAGAAGTGGCAGAGTTTCTGACACCGTAATCTATTTTCACCTCTGTTGAATTAGTTTCACAATCTCTTTAGCATAGCACAATATTCTTGTTAATCTTTTTGAAAATTGTTTACACTATTTTACCTTAGATTTCATGTTTGCATTCGGGAAGAAGTTTTTTTCCCCAGTGGATTCCATTAAAATGTGATTAAGAGCCCTATTCCATTAAATAAGGGATACCTCATTTTATCAATACTTGAATTTCTCTCCTACTCTCCAGTTCAGAGATGATATTAAAATATTTAACAGCTACTATAGCACCTGCCCATGACCCACGAATGAACCATACTTCTGGGTTCTTTTTCTCTCCTTGGCTTCCTCAGAGCCAAATTTCCATGGAGACTTCAGTTCCCACAGCTACAGAAGGGACAAGGGCCAGTCAATCTGCAAGCATCTGTAGGAGCCACTGGCTATGCCCAGGAGGGAAGAGACTGACTGGCACAGGCATCAACTAGTCAGACTTAGAGCAGGTTTCTGCAAACCAGAGCATTAACTCTTTACTTACTATACTAAAGGCATCCTAGGTGAGAAGCCAGCATGGCAGACATTTTACCAACCTTTTGGAGGAGTTTTGAAATATTTTAATAATCCCCTGCTCGTGTTCTGTCTCTCTCTTTTCCCAAAAAGAAATAAATGTTTTTTTTTATTTAAAATATTTTAATAGGGGCGCCTGGGTGGCTTAGTTGGTTAAGCGTCCGAGTTTTGCTTAGGTCATGATCTCGCGGTTCGTGGGTTCGAGCCCCTCGTCGGGCTCTGTGCTGACTGCCAGCTCAGAGCCTGGAGCCTGTTTCAGTCTGTGACTCCCTCTCTCTCTGACCCTCCCCTGCTCATGCTATCTTTCTCTCTCTCTCCTAGAAATAAGTAAAAATCTTAAAAAAAAATAAAAATAAAAATAAAATAAAATATTTTAATAATCTGTGGAGCCTTATCTGTAAATACTATCAGACCTCCTCACAGCCATTATTAGAAACTGGATCTACAGACTTAAGACAGTTGTGTGTGGAAAAAAGGGCATTTTAGCCTGCTGTCTAAGTGTTTCCTTAGCGATCATACTTGAATCCAACTTTCTTTTGCTTTGAATGTGAATTCAGTACCCGCAAGCCTTTGGTATTTGTCTACCCAAACTTTTGACTGTCTCCTTCCTAAGTCTTAGTTTCCTCTTCTGTAAAATGGCTTATATTAATAGTGTTTCAACATACTGTTACTGGGAAGTTTAAATGAAATCATACATGTGCAACCCTTAGCGCAATGTCTGGAACAGTTAGTGCTGGCCATCATCCCCTTTTCACAGGCTCTGCAATTAATAGATTTTATAATCCTATATGCAGGCACATACTGATTGGCACATCTGACTCCATGAACACATCCTGTGCATTGTGTTAGAACAAAAAGATGACCAGAAAAATAGGTTATTATTGGGTATGAGAAGTTTTCATGCTTTCAGACACTACAGGGCTATTGTGTACTTTGACAACTTGAGGAAGCCTGGGGTTGCAGGGGCTGATGTCAGCTCATGGCTTCTGGGCTTTTATTCCTAATGAGGAAGAGGTATTCTTGCTCTCTAGAAAGAAGGAGATCCTTTGTCAAGCTTCAGGTCACCCTGTACTCATATATTATCTTTTCCTTTGACTTTTGCTCAAATCCCAGTAATAGAGCATATCTTAAAAGCACTAATGTCAGGAAACCCCAGGCTCTTTCATTTCTGGGCAACATGAATGAGAAGACTGTCATAAAAGATATGGAATTGTAGGAGGAAATAAATAAAAATGAATCCCAGAGGGCAACATAAAAAAAGTATATAGAAAAACTCTGTTAACAAGTAAATGAGTATTTTTAACAAGGTTTTCTTGTCATCCTCTTTGACTGGCATCAGACTCTTCATTTGAACCATGTCATCTGAGGTGCTCTGAGAAAATGTCAGTTATAATCGGCACTCCTGATGAAAACTAAACATCAAAATAAGAATGGGAAGGAAGCACCATGCCACACCATTTGCTGAGAACTTCTTTGAGCCATGTCTGTCTGTCTCCTCTTCCCTCTTGGTGTTTTATCTTATTCATGATATGCTGTTTTTTGTGTGTTCCGATACTTCTTGAACCTTGTGAAGGTCTTATTCACAAGTGGGTGTCATTGTCCCAGTCACATATTGGCTTGGCATTGATTAATTACTTAACCCTTCTTGATATTTTGTTCATCATGTGTAAGGTGGGAAGAATTCCTCAGATGCATTATGGAAACTCCCAGCTAATTCTCTAATTGTGATTTCTAAGCCAAACTGTTCATATTATTCTAACTCTAAAATGTCTTGTTGGAACACTATATTGTCTTTTTTTTTTTAATTTTTTTAAATGTCTTTTATTTATTTCTAGGAGAGAGAGAGAGACAGCGTGAGCAGGGGAGGGTCAGAGAGAGAGGGAGTGACAGACTCTGAAACAGGCTCCAGACTCTGAGCTGGCAGTCAGCACAGAGCCCGACGTGGGGCTCGAACCCACGAACCGTGAGATCACGACCTAAGCGAAAGTCGGACGCTTAACCGACTAAGCCACCCAGGCGCCCCAAGACTATATTGTCTTTATAGTCTTTGAAGGAGTCTTATTTAAAACACTTTCCTCCTGTTCTTTTCATGCAACTACCTTCACTACTTCCAGTGAACACTTCTGTGACCATCTAGATTAGATTAGTAAGTGAAAGCCAAGAATAAAAGGAGAAAATTGTGAAGCTGATACACATATGGAAAATATTAAGCAATAATTGCAAAAGTTAAACATTACTCAAATATTGTTAATTCATCTTTGGTTTGCACGTCTGTTGGTATGATTGTCTTTGTTAAATAAAAAAATCCCTTTTTATGTTAAATGACAAGTCCTTTTTTCATTAAGTTAAGATCATTTAGCAAAGCCAGATTTCGTGAGTGTCCCAATTTCTCTGTTTGCATAATTTTTTTTATGTTTGCGTATTTTTGAGAGAGAGAGAGAGACAGAGAGTGAGTGGGGAAGGAACAGAGAGAGAGGGAGACAGAATCCGAAGCAGGCTCCAGGCTCCAAGCTGTAAGCACAGAGCCCAGTACGGAGCTTGAACTCATGAACCATGAGATCATGACCTGAGCCCAAGTTGGACACTTAACCGACTGAGCCACACAGGCACTCTGTGTTTGCATCATCTTAAAAAGGGTAAAGTTTTGAAAAACCTTTCTAAATGTTTATTTATTTATTTTGAGAGAGAGGGGGGAGCATGTACACATAAGCAGGGAAGGAGCAGAGAGAGAGAAAGAGAGAGAATCCCAGGCAGACTCCACACTTTCAGTGCAGAGCCCAATATAAGGGTTCTGTCTCATAAACCTTGAAATCATGACCTGAGCTGAAATCAAGAGTTCGACACTTAACCAACTGGACTACCCAGGAGCCCCTCGAAAAATATATTTCAATGATACTATTTCATGAAAATAGTTTGCTATTCAGATATTAATTATAGATATTGTAAGTTTATTTTCTTAACACATACATTATGTTTATCCTTGTTATTAATATTATTTTTGAGATGGAAGATAAGAATTTAGCATTACAAAGGTGTGAAATCTTCTCTTTGATCTATTAGATCTTTTAATATGATTCAGTATAGCACATGTCATTTTGAGTTACAAGCATGAACTTACACCTCTGGCTCTTTCCCCCCTTCAAGATTGGCAGTTTCTAGAAAGCAACAACCTTGCCTGCCTTATGTTCATTTCTTATCAACACATAGGTTCTTGGCATGGTGCCTGGCACATACTTCAAAAATGCTCTGTAAATAAATAGATGAATGATATTGATGTTACAGATGCACACAAATTGTGTAGGATTGCTATAAGTGTACAAATCCAATAGTCTTACAAAATAGTGCCAGTTCACTATATCTTAATGTACATCAAGAAGCAACAAAGAACCTCAGAGAGATCCATATGCAAGCTTAATCCCAAGCAGGTTATATAGCTCCATCTTATGGAGCAAAACGGATGTGGTCACTGAAGACCTTTTCTAAGGCTTGGGTTGGTACCTAGAGTTGTTCATCCATGGGAGAAGTGATGGTTAAACTTGATGGTAATTGTCAGTGGGAGAAAACAACAGAACTATTTTGCTCTCAAATGGACTACCACGTACAGAGAGACAAGTCATGGCCACAAGATAGGGTAAAATGAAGAGAGAGCTGATATTTATGATCTACTCATACTAGCCACTAAGCCAGGAGCTTTACTGTTGCTTCCTGTAGTTCTTACAATAGCACTAGGAGTCAGGCTGGTATTATTCTCATTTATTAATGAGGAAACAGGTTTCTCGCAGCTGTCAAGTAGGGGACCCAGGATTCAAACTGGGACTGTATAACCCAAAACCTATTTTTCTGTGCAGAGAACATGATTACGTTTCACCCTTATCTAAAATCCTTTCTAAAAAAAAATAAAAAATAAAATAAAATCCTTTCTAGAATAAGGCAGGGCATAAATCAGTAGCACAAATTATTTTCACCAGCTTTATCAGAGGTCATACCCGTCTCAGCAGTGGGGAGATGGAGTAACAGGAAGGGGCTTCACAGTGGAAGAGCTTAGACTTTGGCTTGAGATGAACTTTGATCCATATCCTTATTCTGTTTCTTGGTGATCTTGTACAAGTTACCAATCCATGCTAATTTTTAACTTATCATTTATAAAATAAAGATGTTCAGAGACTTTCCAAATGACAAATACAGTCAACGCCTAAAACAGAGAAGACCTTCAAACATGGTGGTTGCTCTAAGCACCATTTCAGTAGAATGATGCTTCGTTCTTCTTTCTGTGTATGCTACTGAAAGAAAGACTTGGCTGTCGGAACATAACACAAAAAGAAAAACATTATCTCTAAGGAAAGCTTGTTTGATTTTATGACAAAGGCATATACCTCAAGGTATGGGTCAGTTTGGTGTAAAATGCCTTTGATACACAATGAAATATGGCCCATTACATCAGATTTATATTTTTGCTTGCTATTTACTTCATTATAAAGTGATTGATGATACATCTTGAAATTCATCAAAATTTCAAACAATTTTTGAGAAAAAAATTACGAAAGTCCCTAAGGATTTTTAAATCCCAAAGGATTTTCAAATGTACTATAAATTAAAATCAATGCCATAACATATACAATGGAAAAGTCAAACAGGGAGAGATAATTCCAAGTTTAGCAGGTAATTCCAGGTTTGTGGTTTGCCTGGCTCTTAAATTATGGAACAAACTCTCTGAAGCAAAAGGAACATGAGAAAAAAAATGGAGAAAGGGACACCAAGACCAGTCAGTATCTCTGTGGTAGCAACATAAGAATAGTGATAGGAAAAAAACTGAAATGTGGCATTCAGTAAAGCTGTCGACGATGCAAAGATACCTAATCATGACAATTCATTTGAATGTGACTGTTAGAGGAAGAAGTAGAGCGAAGAAGTGATCATCTCATTGCTTGGGAAGCCTACTGTAAAGTTACCAGGTGAAAGAAAAGAGCATCAGTGTTCACTTTCTAATCTGTTTCTGTCCCGTCCAGCCATGCTGATGATCCTTCAGCTAGAAAGGCAGAATGATAACAACACTAACAATAGTACTTTGTTACTGTCCCCAAGATTTTAATGCTTCTCCAAATCCCAGAGCAGTAGCCTTCCTGAAATCAGAGTGCACGGAAACCAGTTAAAACTCTGGTGAAATGTACGGCTGTGCCCTTGCCACTCCTGTCTCTTAAATTTCTAATTAAATTGCTTTGTATGACTACTTCTTAAATTATGAAATATAATGAATAAAACATACAATAAAAGAAGCAGACCCAAGAAGCATCCAGACAACCCCACCCTCCACCAAAAACACAAACAAACAACAAAATAAAACAGTTGGATATAAACACTAATGAAATATAAACCATTGCATCTGGCAGCTATTCCCCAATTTGTAAATGGGTACCACTCAGCAATTCTGTCTACTTCATGATCAACAGTTATATTAGTTCATTTAGCTATTGACGGTGCATTTGTAACCCAACCTGGCTAAATCATCCAGAATGGAATCTTTACTCAAGATTAGACCATAGTGAAACAGCATCCTGCCATGGAAAGAACACAGGCTTTGGACAGGCTCTCCAAAAGATTGGTTGTGTAATTATAAAATAAGGATAGTAGTACCCTTTTGTCATTGTGATTCAATGCTGTGACATATTTGGGGAAGCTTATGATATTTATTGACCACCTACCATGTGTCACGTAGCCTACCATTTAATCTTCTAAGCCACTTAATGAGGGAGCTATTACAGAGCCGGGCCTTGAGCCTAGGTTTTAGTCCAAATTTCATGCGCCATGTGCCCTCCATACTGCAAAGATGCCAGACATGGCAAAGCAGACCATCGAGAAATATCTATTGAACTGTAAAAAGAGCTTGGTTATAGTGGAAGTAAGCAAATCTTCAAACACACCCTTTAAAGTTTAGGCCAAAATCATCATTTATGCATTATGAGTGAAAATTTTGAGTATCTCAACTACCTAGACATGGGACCTATACTTGAGCTATGGATTGAAAAAGGTGTTTAAACCAGAGGATCATTAAAAAATGAACTACACATGCCCTAAAACATTTTAATTAAAGGAAGTAATATACATTAATTCACTAGTCTTTCAGTGTAGGGCCTAAGTCTTGTCTTGGCATATCCTGTCTGTGTTGGATATCTCTTGCATAAATCCTACTCATAATACATTTCCTAAAGTTTCTGTTTTCTTTTTCTATAAAAAGAAAAGTTGTTTAAGCAACAACTTAAAAGCACTTATGAAGCAACCTGAACGAAAAACATTTCTGTATTTTAACAATTTTTCCAGTCTTTTGCACCTAAATTAATAGCTTTTTTATTGCGATTAAAAAAAAACCCACATACCACAAGATCTACTCTCTGAACAAATGTTTAGGTGTACATTGTAGTATTATTAACTATAACCACAATGTTATGCATCAGATCTCTAGGACTTTTTCATCTTACATGACTGAAACTTTATACCCATTGAACAACAACTTCCCACTTCCTGCCTCTCCCCAGCCTTTGGTAACCACCCTTCTACTTTGTGCTTCTAGGAGTATGACACTTCCGACACCTCATATAAGTGGTATCATGCAGGATTTGTTTTTCCATGACAGTCTTATTTCACTCAGCATGCTGTCTTCAAGGTTTAATTCGTGGTTGAATTTCCTTCTTTTCTGTGGCTGAATAATATTCCACTGGAGGTGTACAACACATTTTATTTATCCATTACGTTAGGTTGTTTCTACCTGTTGTTGGCTATTGTGAACAATGCTACAATGAACATGAAAATGTACACACTGTATCTGTTGTATGTTGGCCAACTTGACAATAAATTATGTGTTTAAAAAAAGAAAAAAAAAAACATGAAAATTCGG
This sequence comes from Proteles cristata cristata, assembly GCA_017311185.1. Taxonomy (NCBI): domain Eukaryota; kingdom Metazoa; phylum Chordata; class Mammalia; order Carnivora; family Hyaenidae; genus Proteles; species Proteles cristata. The sequence goes on along the minus strand of JAESUZ010002434.1, from coordinate 176,023 downwards.
GTATCACTTTGATATCCTGATTTCAGTTCTTTTGGATTAGTACCCAAAAGTGGGACTTCTGGATAATGTGGTACATCTGTGTTTGATTTTTTTCAGGTAACTTCATACAGTTCTCCATAGCAGCAACACCATTTTATATTTCCACCAGCAGTGAAAAGGGGTTCCAATTTCTCTATACCCTCACCAACACTGACAGCATGTTTTTATTAACAGCTCATTTTTGGTAAAGTTTATCCAAAATATTCAACTTAAGCTTTATAGAAAGAACTCTACCTTGTTTTATGTCCATGCTTCACAGGATTATGCAATACTTAATTGAAAGTACAGAATGTAATATAGCAATTGCAACTAGCATATTCAAGTTCGGAATAAAGACAACTGATGATTTGTAAATGCACAACTCAACTGGTAGGAGCAAAACGGTAGGAATTCTGGAGAAGTCTTAGTAGCCCAAATTATTCATCCCACCACAAGTATCAGTGAATATGTTTATATAGAGAGTAGAACGGACCACTTCTGTGGAAATGAGTTAAGAGACCTCCTACTTCTTGAAATGCAAAGGTTGGACAAGGTAACCTTCAAGATCAAAACAGGCCTTTGTGGTGAACTGAAAATCACAAAGCTGGATTAGAAATTCAGAGATATCATCAGGGCCTTATATTTTATGATCCCTTGAAGGTTTTAATTCAGTGTACAGATTTCACCCCTTCTATACTGGCCCCTCCCTAGATTTTCTTTGAAGATATAAAAGAATTGGTACAAACTTTCTTCTAATTTAAGAGAATCACCTCTATTTTAAAGCTGATGCTTCTAAAATGCACTGTGAGTAGGGTGGGTGGCTGGCCCAGACCTACAGAGACATGGGTTCAAGTGCTAACTCTCTAACTGGTAAGCAAGAAGGACCTGAGAGGATTGACCAGATGAGGACTATGGCTCTGCCCAGTCTTACAGTTTTATAATTCCATTGTTATTTATTTTTTTTTTTTACAAATAGTTTATTGTCAAATTAGTTTCCACATAACACCCAGTGCTCATCCCCACAAGTGTCCTCCTCCATGCCCATCCCTCCTCCCCCCACATCCATCAGTCCTCAGTTTTTGTCAGCATTCAAGAGTCTCTCATGGTTTGCCTCTCTCCCTTTTCCCCACCATTTCCGCCCTTCTTCTCCCCCTTGGTCCTCTGTTAAGCTCCTCCTAATCCTCCTATACGTGCACACATATGGTGTTGGGAGAACTGGACAGCAACATGCAGAAGAATGAAACTAGATCATTTTCTCACACCATGCACAAAAATAAACTCAAAATGGATAAAGGACCTGAACGTGAGACAGGAAACTATCAACACCCTAGAGGAGAAAGCAGGAAACAAACCTCCTTGACCTCCTCCGCAGCAACTTCTTACTTGACACATCCCCAAAAGCAAGGGAATCAAGAGCAAAAATAAACTGTTGGGACCTCCTCAAGATTAAAAGCTTCTCCACAGCCAAGGAAACAACCCAGAAAATTAATAGGCAACCAACCGAATGGGAAAAGATAGTTGCAAATGACATATCAGATAAAGGGTTGATATCCAGAATCTACAAGGAACTCACCAAACTACACTCCCAAAAAACAAAAAACCCAGTGAAGAAATGGGCAGAAGATATGAACAGACACTTCTCCAAAGAGGACATCCAGATGGCCAACAGACACATGAAACGATGTTCAGCATCGCTCCTCATCAGGGAAATACAAATCAAAACCACACTGAGATACCACCTCACGCCCGTCAGAGTGGCTAAAATGAGCCAATCAGAGAACTCTAGATGCTGGCGAGGATGTGGAGAAACGGGCACCCTCCTACACTGTTGGTGGGAATGTAAACTGGTACAGTCCATTGTTATTTTATTAATTTTAGAGAGAGATTGAGCATGAGCAGGGGACTGGGGCCGAGGGAGAGAGAGAATCCTAAGCAAGCTCCACACTCAGTATGGAGCCCAATTCAGGGCTCGATCCCATGACCCTGGGATGACTTGAGCTGAAATTAAAAGTCAGACTCAGTCGCTCAACCGACTGAACAACCCAGGTACCCCTATAATTCCGTGGTCTTTAATATTTTCTCTACTCAGACATTTTCATGGGAAAACTGTCATTTCTGTGGCAGGAGCTACTACCTGAAAAGGTTTGTCACTATTTGCAACTCTACCTTCTAGGCAGTAATCAGCCTGAAGGTTTTGGGTTTTTTTTGTTTTTTTTACCAAAAACAATTCTCTTTCCTGTAGCTGCATACCAGGCTGCTCTGTCACCTAATGTCGTAGTCATCCACAGTTAATTCCATATTGCTCTAGGCTCTGCTTCAGTAGTGATTGAAAGCATTTCTCTGCCTTCCCTGTTTGGAAATATCACACTTCAGAACACTGTGCTCCAGTGTGCTGACTACCCTGCTGTTGTCTCTTCCTCGTTCATGACCAGTAGGCAGAATTGTGTTTTGATGAGCATCCCGTCAGTCCTGTTGGTGTGGTGGCTCTTAAGGACTTTCTAGTTACTACTCTTCTCTTGTCACTTGATTTTCAGGTCAGACGTTGTCATCTGACCCAGGTAAAATTATTCCAGAAGGTAGATAGAATATCAACAGCCATGTTTTCTATGCCTGTAAAATATTAGAGAGCATTATTTTTTTCAGTTCTTTTTTGTGGATGGGTTTTTCTGCCACATTAGAGATGTGCTTTCTACACGTGTCTTCTCTTTCAATTCAGTGCTATTAATCAATTTCTAATGAAACCTAAAAGCAGAATTCCCTGGAAGTTTTCACTTCTGCATTTCTATACTTAAACTGTGCATAGGATCTGTGCTGGAGATTGCTAAGGGAGCCTGGCTGTTTTTAGTTTTTGAAGCTGCACAGTAAAATGCTGATACCACAAAGTGACCCACAGGCCGGTGTAGCCTGCAAGTACACACAAGTCTCGGGTCACTGTTGCCATGACTTCCAACGTTACCTACAATCTATTGAGTTTGAAGAATTAACCCAGATTTTGAAGTGCATGATCCAATTGATATAAACTGCTGGGGGTTGAGGGTGAAGATGCTCCAAAATGTTTGCATTAAAGGAGACATGTCAGGGAACCCCCCTATCCTCCTTTTACAATGGAAAAAGGGAGATACAGGTGACTTTTTTTAGGTCAGCGTCTTCATACTATAATGATCCGCTTGACCTTACCATTTGAATTTTCATGAAGTGGGTTAAGTTTAGCACCCGATTGTAGGTTTAGATCTGCTTCAGGCTTTGACGCCAATACTGTTACTTTTCAGAGGAAAGATTAGGAGTTTATTTTAGCAGCTTAGAAGACTCAGAATATGCGTTCCCTCTCTCCCAGTAATTACACTTCTAAGTTTCTTTTTCTTTCTTTGAAAGATTTAGAGTAGCTTTCCTGGAACACTGTTAATGTCATTCTTTTAAAAGCATCTTGTCTATCAGACTTGGCTGAATGAATCCATTGCAAAAACTAAATCTACACTAACACAGCAAACAAACACACGGCATCAGTTTTTAGAGTAATTTATAGAGTTGTAAGACTATACAGATAAACTTATTGATTATTACGTGTAGATCTGGTGCAGTTTGATTTATTGGAAATTCCATGAATTGGATTCTACGATGTATCTTCACTTTTCTGGAAAAAAAAATATGTCCTAACAATCTATCCTAGATGTCCAGAATCTAGCAGATGATTTCATACTAGTGGTTTATCTCTCCAACAGTGTTTGTGGCGGATCTAAGCACTACTTACAGTCCCAGGAATGTATTCTGATTTCTAGGAGAGTATTTCTTAAGTAAAACCTTGCTAATATTCACATCTGTAAGCATCTGTTTGTAAGATAATGCTGTTTTCTAAAAGATGGTTCTCACTGCTAGATGAGGAAGAAATCCTATTTTAATAATTTGAGATTGTGGTTTTTTTCTAACAGAACTCATTTGCATTTAGTTTATATCATGATCAGTCTATTGCTTTGGTCCGTATGCAGCTTTCTTTTATCAGTTATGCAACATACTTTTTAATGAATGTTAGATATTGCATGATATTTTTAAGAAAGTTTAACTTGAGCAATTACTGATTTCATCCAGACTCTGGAGCCTCTGTTTGTCAAGAAGGTAATGTTTTTAAAAGGATAAAATGACTTTATAATCTATAATTATTTTCCTATCAATTACATTTTTATAGTCTCCTGGTTAGCTGGCACTTGGTGCTTAACTTTACATTTTAGCACTGCAGGGTCCTTTTAGACATTATTATTGCAAAGAAAAATCAAAACTCAAAGTGAATTCTTAGTATTACACTTGAAGCAATGGAGGTGCACTTGCTGAAGCTGCAGCCAAGCATTGTGCAGTGGAACTAACTCACAGCTTGGTGCCCAGTCCCGCTGAGAAGGAAATGTACGGGAACTGGCAAGTTTTACTACATCTGCTCCCTGCTGCTAATGAGCTTTAACCTGTTTCATTCTTATTATGCTTACTGTTTAGATATTTTGCTTGCAAAATTAATTCTTTAGCTGGGAGAACACATGAAAGAGGATATGATTTGTAAAGGAGGGCTGTTTAAAAATTAAAAGGTATCAGCAAGGGAGATTAAAGCCTATAATGAGTGATATGGTTACTTAATATCAATTCAAGGGCAGACGCCCAGGTCGTAAGGATGGAGTTGTTTCTCAGCTTCCTTCCTTCCTTCCTTCCTTCCTTCCTTCCTTCCTTCCTTCCTTCCTTCTTTCCTTCCTTCCTTTAAAATGTTTTACTTATTTCTGAGAGAAAGAGAGAGAGAGAGACAGCGTGAGCAGGAGGGTCAGAGAGAGGGGAGACACAGAATCTGAAACAGGCTCCAGGCTCTGAGCTAGCTGTCAGCACAGAGCCTGACACGGGGCTCGAACCCACAAACCGTGAGATCATGACCTGAGCCTAAGTCAGACGCTTATCCGATTGAGCCACCCAGGCGCCCCCCCCCCCATTCTTTCTGTATTGTGGGCTACAGCTTCCAGGAAGCACAGTGGCTTTTTCACATTGGGCACCTACACCAATATACTCTATATCTATCAAAGAGATGTAACAGCAGTGTTTGCTTTGAAAGCTTCCTTAGTTCTCTAAAAGGTACCAAAGTTTTAGTGATATGTAACCTTTGAAAACAATTAAGTTCAGGAACCACATTTTATTATGGCCAAGAACTAACGTGCTACCCATCCCTAACTGCATATAACCTATCCCTGATCACTTAGGCAGGAAGAACAAGAAGAAGTCAAAGAGCAAATAGGCCCTGAGATTATTCTTAATGAAATAATAACAATGTCATTTGGATAGCCATAGGATCTTGCTGTTTAAATTACTTTCACACATCTCTTTGTTCCTTACCTTAAATTTCAAAGATAATCATACAGGTATTGTCCATTTTATAGATGTAAGAATGGAAACTTGCAAATGCATGTCATTTATCATAGCTGGATGAAAATTGTCCATGGGCCAGCATAAATCAGTGCACATCCTATTTATGGGGACTGGGACCCTCATCTTTAGATTTGCAGAATCATCCTCAACCACTCTCCTTGTCGTCTTTGTCAGTATAATAAGCCCACAAAGCTATCTGCTTCTTGAGTAGAAGCCAAACGTATTGGATTTTCAGCCAAAATTACACGTTACTTTTGGTAATGATATGGTTTGAAATATTGTGCAGTGAAAAGCAGGTTACTCTACTACAGTATTTCTCAAAATGTTTACTCTTTTTTTTTTTTTTTTTTAATTTCTAGGAGAGAGAGAGGCAGCGTGAGCAGGGAGGGTCGAGAGAGAGGGAGTCACAGACTGAAACAGGCTCCAGGCTCTGAGCTGGCAGTCAGCACAGAGCCTGACGCAGGGCTCGAACCCACGAACCGTGAGATCATGACCCAAGCGAAAGTCGGACGCTTAACCGACTAAGCCACCCAGGTGCCCCTCAAAATGTTTACTCTTGAAAGTAAGAAAAAAAATGTTTGCAGATGTCCAGTTTGGGTCTGCATTATTTTTAGTATAACATTACTTGAACACATAAAATTGTAAGACAACCTATGAACTCCTTTACCTACAGCTCTTATCACTCATACAACCAAAACAAATGTAAAGGTAAAAGAAAAATCAACCTACAAGGCCAACACTACTATAATTGAGAGCATCACATTATTGTGACATCACTGTGATTTTAGTCACAAGTATATACATTTTTATTTAGAAGGACACTTTAATGATACTAACACTGATTAATAGAAAAATATTATTAAACAAAGATATTATATAGCTTATTGTATACTTACTTCTCCACACTGCTAATGAGCTACTGCAAAAAATTACTTGAAAAGTAGGACTCATGTAATGGATCCCTGGTCAAATAAATGCTGACTCCTATGGTCTGAGTCCTTTCCTGGCTGGTGTAACTATACCACAATATGACATGTAGTGACTCATTTCTCCCACGATTTTTCTCTATAGGAACCACTGCAAAACCTTCTTTTGAGCAGAATGTCATATCATTTGGCCTCTACTTGGCACAAGGGCATCATTTATATATTAGTCCATCTAGGCTCTTTCCCTGTTAGTGTAAGACAGTTAAAGTAGTACATTACTCCACTGCAATATAATTTCCTGATGTCAAATCATAATCTCAATTTATTACATAAGTTACAAAACTAAAATCTTACTCTATTAAAATATCTTTCATGGTGAACTTTACTACATAGCCAAGTTCAGTCATAGCTGATGAAAGTCTGAGGGCACTAAGAATGAATGCTAGAAGAACTGCAGTATGTAGGGTCCATGTGTGCATGAGTTGGTGCCAAATGAATACTTTAACTGTTAGGTGCTTTCTGTGATTGCTGCCATCAACACAATGTAAAGATGTGTCAGTACCACACAAAAGACGATCATCTAAGCAAATCTAAAAATTCTTTCTACTATTTTCATGATGACTTTGATATAGGAATTAGTGTTATCCCATTCTACAGAATAGGAAATGGGAAAGTAAAACACCTGCCCTGAGATCACACAGCCAGTAAGTGGAAGAGCCAGGAGTCAAGCCCTTGTTGTCTGGCTAGTATCAGTGATCTTAATCATTGGCAGTGACAATTGGGAGGACAGTAATGTCAACACAACTACGTTCATTAGTCACTTAAATGCACATGCCTGTTTTGCTAGATGGAAAATATTTTTTTATGGAAAATATAGAGGAATGGATGTTTCTCTTTTTTTAAGTTTATTTATTAATTGTGAGAGAGAGCATATGCATGAAGGGCAGAGAGAGAGGGAGAGAAAGAGAACTGGACGTGGTCTCTGCACTCTCAATGTGAGGATCCCAATGTGGGGCTCGAACTCACCAACCCATGAGATCATGACCTGAGCCGAAATCAAGAGTTGGACATTTAACTGAATGAGCTATCCAGGTGCCCCGGGAAAGGAATTTTTAAAATTACTTTCATTGTCTACTTTATTATAAGCACAAGTAATATATATATTAAAATGTATTACTAAAATATTGATTTGAAAGGATAAAATTAATTTTTTTCAAAAAACGGGTAAATTTATTATTTAGCTAATCAAACATTATAAAGCTCATTGAGGATATATATATATATGCTGTGTGTGTGTGTGTGTATTCTAAAAGCAAGTGTACTATTTCATTCGGTAACCAGAAATGAAAGGAGGCTCTGAGGTTTCTTATATTGTAAATTAGAGGAGTTTTGGGGCGCCTGAGTGGCTTAGTCAGTTGGGCGTCCGACTTTCGCTTGGGTCATGATCTCGCGGTTCGTGGGTTCAAGCCCCGCGTCGGGCTCTGTGCTGACTGCCAGCTCAGAGCCTGGAGCCTGTTTCAGTCTGTGACTCCCTCTCTTTCTGGCCCTCCCCTGCTCATGCTGTCTCTCTCTCTCTCCTAAATAAATAAAACATTAAAAAATTAAAAAAAAAATTAGAGGAGTTTGCTTTTCAATATATTTTAGTCTTTCTCAAGACTTCCACTTTTTAAATTCCTTCACTCATTAACTTATTTATTCATTCATACGACATCAATTTATATTTTTAAATAACTTTTTTCTGATTATAATAGTAATGCATATTCATTAAAGAAACTTGGAAAATCCATTACAATGCACAGCAGGGAATAAAAATCTCCCTCTTTTCTCTCAACCCAAAGCTAATATTTTGGTGCATTTCTTCGTAAAGGTACCCCAGATGTGGTTGGGTCCCGTAGGCAGCCTTGCATTTTGCCCCTGAGCACAGTCAACACTCGGTCACTTCCCCTCAAAGCAAGCCTACCTACCTTTACAAAGTGTAAGAGAAAAATAAAGATTTTGCTGAAGTTTTCAGGAAGAGACAAAGGAGAGGGATACAATACATATTGCACAGAAAAACTGAATACAAAATCTCTCAGACATATGGGTTCTTCGCCATACCTCCAGTTCCTACTAACTGCCAGCTGCTCTAACGCCTTGTCCAGTACCAGCCCTGCCACACAGAGCTGGCCCTGTCCTCGACACTGGCCTCTCTTCTTTCTGTGTCCCCACACGGTAAATAAGGGGCCCACCCTAGCATCCTCTATCTTTACAGACCAGCAGGGGCTTGCAAAAATCCTGTGGAGTTTTTTGTTAGATAATTTTTTCCTGTCTCATTCAGATATGAATGCATGTATATATGTGTCATATGTATTACATATGCATTTTATTAATATCATACCTACTAGTCTTTGAACTCTTTTTCTCCCACATATCTTATTTTCCATTAAATGTGCAAAACACAATTTCACAGTTGCATAATTTCATTATAGGATATATATAATGTGTTTGGCTAATACTCTGTAGTTGGATATTTTGATTGCTAGCAAGTTTTGCTATTGTATACAACACTATGATAAAAATCCGGTATAACTCCAAATGTTTTCTTTGTGAACATCTCTAATTATTTTCTTAGATGAAATTTCTGAATTTAGAATTTCACAGTCAAATTGAATGAGTGTTTTGAAATTTGATATACATTTCCCTTTACATGAAAGCTTGATTGAACACATATTGGGTACCAGGCACTATGCAAACTGCTGAGGATTCAAAAATGTATAAGATATTAAAAAGCTTGCGGTTAGGTGTTTGCTTCAGTTAGATGGTAGGCCTTCACTACTTTCCCTAAAAAGTGTATTTGAATTTGTACTCGGTGTGATTGAGAAGTTCCTGACTTGGACCTAAATTTATGTTTAACTATATATTACCCAAAAAAGCCTTTCTAAGTTTTGAGGCCAACCAAAAACTTCCATATAAAATATTTGTCCCCATATTAAATTGTGGATATATTCAACAGTTGTCATTTTACCCCCAAAAATGTGTTTTATAAGGAAAAGATAATTGCTTCATATTTATGGACTGAAAGTTATTTTAATTTGGTCTTGAAGAGGAAACTGCTGTTTTGTTCATATAAATGATGTATATCAAAACTACCATTCAAAACTTGATTACAAATGAACATCTGTTAAGCCCATGACTTTGAAGTCTCAGCAGAAATTTACTTACCACCTCTTTACTCCTTATGTCTGGCCACGATGGACATTTACAGGCCATTCTCAGGATTACCAGAATGCAAAGGACATGAGGGAGGGTGGACGGAAATGCATTAAGCTTCCAGGAATGACTGAATGACAGTGACTTCCCAGATTTGCAGAATAGCAACATAAATTGGCAAATACAAATACATTCGACCCTATATATAGAACTTTAAGCCAAATAGTCCTCATCACCACTATTTTTAGGTATCATTGTGTACTGTATATTGTCATTAATCATGTGTCTTATAAATGCAGAGGGACAGTAGCCACTTTTATGTTTCACACATCACCTGAAGAACATTATGGTTTCATCTTGGTAGTTAAAATAGTCTACTGTATGCAATAAGGCTTCTAAATAATCCAACTGACAACAGACTCCTTAAAAGACCTTGAAGTTGCCTAATGCTATATGATAAGGAACTCTGAAAGGCTGGGGAAGACAGACCATGGCAATGAAACGCAATAACCAATGTTTTGATGCCTCTCCTCTTCCTTTATTTCCCACACACTCCCCACTTCTCTAAGGGTGACAACACTTTTCTTAGGCCTAAATTGGAGATAGTTATTTTTAAAATACCTACAACACATAGTAATAAGAGTATGGATACACACAGATTTAATTTCAACAGCTCTATCACAATGATTATACACAATATCTTACATTTTGCAAAGGCTTACCAAACAAAGACAAAACAGAACACACACAAAAAAGTGTGGGTGCTGTGTATACACAGTGGCTTCCACATAAGGATAATATTTGCTCTCTGAAAATGAATTCTATCTTGGCTCTAAATTCCTCTATTTCTACACAGAGTTGAAATGCCAGTTGAAAGCATTCCGAAATTTAAAGTAACTGACTTAACAACCTCAGACAAAGAGAACATGTCTGAAAGTTTGTCTCAATGTTTGACTTGACCTAAGAGAGTCTCTCTGGGACTTATTTTCTAAACAGTACCCTAGCACCTTGGGCCAGCAAAATGGCCTTTAAGCTTGAATGAACAGGGTATTTTTTTTCCCCTCTAGTTCAAAGCTTCACTATTTCATCTTTTCAAACTCTTTTACTGCACTCAGTAAGGAATTATATTGACAAGGGTAGAATTTATCTCCTAGAGGAGAATGCTATGCTTCTGTTAAGTGCTAATATAACATTTATGTGTTGGTGCCTTAATAACAGCCCCAGCTTACCTAATGAAAGTTGAAAGCAAACAGTACTCTCTGAGATTTTATTATGACTGAAGTGACTGCAATTTGAGGCAAATTATCCCTATTTTTGTTCCCATATCAAAAACAGAGATGCTAAAGCAATTGCTACATGTTTGGTATGGAATTAGGTCCCACTCTCATTAATCTACAAGGAAGAGCATTTTTCATGTAAACAGCTCACGAGGGTCAGAGAGAAGAGCTGTTTCTGTGAAAAATGCTTGTCAATAACTTTGTGAGTGAATTTTGAAATAAAGTGCCTGTAACCTGTCATTATTCCTTCCTCTCAAAGTCGAGAGTGAGTGGATGAAAATTGAGTATGTGAATTGAAAGCAGGTTGAGTGTTATGGCCTTATCGACTTCAGGTAAAATGACTGTTTTAACTTGTTATTATTTTTCCATTCAGAGGTCAGGCAATGTACAGTATTACCAGCATAGACTGCAGTGTAAGCAAATTGGTATACAAAAAGGCTATTACCCACACTCACAAAGCAGAGGAAAGTATAAGTCACTAATATCAAGTGGACTGTGATCTCTACAAAAACAAAACAAACCAACAGTGTTTGGAAAAAGAATAGCATAGGCATACAAATATAAAGCACCTAGGATGCAGAAAACATAAACCTGTTTAAATAAAGGCACGTATAATTAGAAGGCAGATAAGAAATATACATGTTACTGACCATTTTTAAAAATCATGTCTTGATCATATTTGTTTTGCAAAGGAATTACGGGACTTGAATACTAAATGTTAGATATGCCAACTCTACATGTCACCTTAAATTTTTTCCTGCCTAAGATCATCTTAAAAGTAATTAGCTTCTGATTTTTCAAGTCCGTCTGATGTATTCTTATCAAAAGCAAAATACTGCTGTGGTCTTCCTTTCCGCTATAGAAAAAGAAAATCAATGAGGCTTCACAACATCAAAAACCCTTTTCTTGTCTTCTAGATGTTTATTTCTAATTCTGAAGGACGATTTAAGAGTTTAGTGTGGCTGTTTTAGGCTTGCAAGTAAAAGATCTTTTCCCCAAGTAATCTCAGGCCCATTGAAAGCATGTAGTTAATACTATTGTTCAGCAGTTTACTCTTCTGTTTCAGAAGACTATCCAATGTTTTTGTCTTTGACACAGATTCTTAAGAGATTCTGTTATAGACTCTGGTGGTCAGAAAATGAGCAGACTGGCCTAGACATTAAAAGAGGCTATAGACGGGCTCAATGATTAAAAGCAAGTTAAGGGGAAGAAAGGGTTGCACATAATTTTGAAGATGTATTTCTGTGTCTATTCATGAAATTCCCATGTCATGTAAAAGGTTGGGATTCTTTTACTTCTAAACTATTATTTTGGCTTCAGAATAATTATAATGACTTAGGTAAAAGAAATATAATGGCATTTCTTTGTTTCATGTTTGCTAGTCTATTCATGTCTTTAAACATTTACTGACTGGACACTGTGCTAATCATAATAACACAAAAACTCCAGAAGAGCCCGCCTTCATCTAGTAAGGAAGGGAGTCAGGAAGATAGTGAGAGAAGTTGCCATGCTAATGCTGGAAGAATAAAAGCTCATGGAGGCAAGGATCTTTGCTTCTGATCAGCAACATTGCCTACCTCCCAAACTACTACTGGGCACATGGCAGACCGCTAACAGATATTGGTTGGATGTTGAAGAGATATGATTGGGCCTCACACAGTGCATTTAAGAGACTGTGGGAAGTTCAGCAAAGACTTTCCCAGTAAAAGAGAGGTCTAATGTCCAAGAATGATTAAGCCAGGTGGAGTTGAAGCAAGGCCTTTTATATTAAGGGAGCAGAGAATTCCAAAGATTAAGTTGGAGTAGAGAATTGGATGAAGAGCTGTTAATTCTACATGTTCGCAGCAATGAAGGGTAGGCATGCATCCTTGCACTAATTGATTGAGATAAATAAGGCCAGATCCTGTTGGGCCTTGTAGGCCACTGTAAGGAACTTAAATGTTAGATCAAAAGCCACCAAGTAATATTAAGCATGAAGGGGCTTAAAAAAAAAAGGGGGCAGATATCTCTTAGGAAAAAAATGACATTAGCTGAAGTGTGGCAAATGGATTGAAGAAGAAGACTGGAAATGAGTAAGGAGAATCATTAGGAGACTTCACAGAAGTCTAAGCAACATAAATGACAGTGGCCTAAATTAAGGTAAGCGTAAAGAGACAGAAAGAATAGGCCTATTCAAGTGATTTTAAGGGGTTAGAGATGACAAGACTTAGTGGCTGCTTGGAATGACATTGGGAGAAGTGGCTAAGGAAGACACAGAGATTAGGATGAGGTGCAGTTCTCCAGCCTGGGGAAACCATGTGGATAGATGTCATTTGCCAAGATGAGGAAGACGTGTTTGGTAGGGAACACAGCAAATTTATTTTTGGATATGCTGAGTTGTCTAAAGTGTCATATTGTCATAGCCCAGGTTTCTGCTCTGGCCCCCTCCTCCCTGTAGTCTCAGGCTAAATGTACACAAATCTGTTATAAATGGATGAGACAAATCTAAGTACCCACCATAGTGGTTATGAGCATACTTTCCTTACATACAAAACAAATTGCATTGTTCAATATAAAAATATTCTTCTTTCCCCATGAAAGTCTTTATGGCATGTAAAGGTATACAAAAAGCACATTGGTTCTAAGAGTTAAGTTCTTGTCGTGATCCTGAACTGGGACTAGTCAATGAAAAGCATGACACCACAAACTAAGTCAGCACAGATGATGCACTGCACCTTTTTGAGTTACGTGTATCTGCCTGGATAAATACACTTCAATATGTTCGCATTCAAGTTGACTGACATACTAAAGTAACAAGTTGGATCGAATGTATATGCCCACATATGTTTCTGAGCATAATTTTTTTTTTACCTTTTCTCTCTGGTTCTACCAAAGACATTAAAGTGAAGATACAAAAACTATTCAGAATGTCAACATATATTAAAAGGGTCATAATTTATATTGGTGATTATGGGCAATGCCTATTAGTTAATTAAGAGCTGGTAAACTGAAACACCTTATACAGCCCCTGTATTTCAATCAATTTCCATTGGTTACATAATTATTTAATTTGCTAAAAATTTACCTCAGTGTGCATACGTAAACCTAATAAGGTTTCTGAAATACGAGCAGATCCATTCTGACAATAGCATCCTGCTTGTGTTCTTTTATTCTAGGAAGAACATGAACGTATAGCAATGCCAATGACACAGGTCGTATCCTGGTGGTAGCGGCAGTGCCCCATCTCCCCAGAAATGCTGCACTTGAGTGGCACATCATTGCAGTGGTGGACGAACTGTTTAGAAGGAAGTATTTTGCTTTGAAGAAGATATGAGGGTTCTCAAATTGGTTGTAAAGCTGTGGCATCCAGTTCTGCATCAGGTACCTCTATCTCCATTTCCTTGAAGATGGACATCACCATCTATTTCCTCACCTGATTGAAACAGGACTCTTGAAGACCTGATGACTATGTTTCTACAAGCAAGAAGACTCAGAAGACAGCCAAGATGCACCACTGTGTTTTAGAAGATTCTATTGAAAAGACAGCATTCATGCCCAAGTACTACATCCAGGTAAGGGAGCTTTTAGAAAGCTGAAAGGAGGTACAGACTGTGGAATCATATCATCTGTGCCTGTCAGAGAGTGAGGAAGAACAGCCTGAGCAGTGTGGAAGGCTTTGCCCCCAGTCCAGGGGGTGAGAGTGGGAGACAGGAGTCCCCTCTTTCCGCTGTTCACCTAACTTCTCTTATACCCTTCATGCAAACCCATCACTACCCTGTGAGTGATTTAAAGTGTTTAAAGAAATTTATTTTGGGGGGTGGGGCACCTGGGTGGCTCAGTGAGCTAATCGTCTGGCTCTTGATCTTGGCTCAGGTCATAGTCTCGTGGTTTATGAGATCGAGCCCCACATTGGGCTCTGTGATGACAGTGCAGAGCCTGTTTGGGATTCTCTCTCCCCTCCTCTTTCTCAAAATAAAGAAACCTAAAAAAAATTTAAAGAAATTTATTTTTTCAACTATATAACCCTCTTTATTATATTCTAAGCCGTGTCATACACATTAGACATTTATACATAATTTTATGTACACAGAACCATAAATACTACACTGTAGAGATGACTTCAGTGTTCAGACCAACTCCAGTGTAAATCTGACTCCACGGTACACACGCATAAATGAAAGCCAAAATCTCACCCCCCTTAAACCAGTTCTTCTTTTTTTTTTTTTTAATTTTTTTTTAATGTTTTATTTATTTCTAGGAGAGAGAGAGAGACAGCGTGAGCAGGGGAGGTCAGAGAGAGAGGGAGTCACAGACTGAAACAGGCTCCAGGCTCTGAGCTGGCAGTCAGCACAGAGCCCGACGCGGGGCTCGAACCCACGAACCGCGAGATCATGACCTAAGCGAAAGTCGGACACTTAACCGACTAAGCCACCCAGGCGCCCCTCCTTAAACCAGTCTGACTCAAAGGGGAGCTCCACTGCTCATGTTCTAAAAGCATTTTCCCAAAGGGCTTTGATGCATCCTCTCAAAAGAGAAATGCACCAGTATGCACTTGGTATCTTTCACCCTGTGGCTGGCTACCAAAGCATGAGGTTTGTTCCAAAAGACACATTTCATTCTCATGTAGCAAGTCATGTTCAAGAGTCCAAACTCAAAGCCTAGCAACTGGCTCATTTCCAGTTTGAACAGCAATGGGAAGTTCCCTCACTGGACCAGCCTCGTGTAAATAGGACTGACTGAATTTGATTCAGAACAATCAATCCCCATTTGAAGTACACCTCCTTTATCGTATTAGCCTAAATTGTACACAAAGCCCCTCGGTGGGTTTTGAAACGCAGTTGTACCTCAGGCTTCCTATAGGTGCATTTTAATTCAATGTTTCCAAATTGAATAGTGCTTTGAACATCTTATGGAAGTGAGCTTTTAAAATGCATCATTTCCTGTATCAGATATTTCTAAAATAACTACCTCCTCATTTTAGTTTATTTTTTTAAGTTTATTTATTTTGAGAAAAACAGACAGCGTGAGTCGGGTGGGGTCAGAGAGAGAGAGAGAGAGAGAGACAAAGAGTCCCAAGCAGGCTCCACTCTCTCAGCACAGAGACTGATGTAGAGCTCAAACCCACAAAACCATGAGATTGTGACCTGAGCTGAAACCGAAGAGTCTGATGCTTAACTAACAGAGCCACCCAGGCTCCCCTATCTTTTAGTTTAATTACAAATTTTAATATACTGAATCTATCTAAAGCCAGAACCTTTCTATAGCTTACCTCTCCTCTTTGTGTCTGTTGGTGACTTTTTTTTCTTTTGCAGACTAAACAGAATTATGACAATTATGTCACACCAACCCCCTGATATTCTTTTCATTATACTATGAGGAAGAGAACAAGCATGGGTGGCTCTGGCCACCACCCAGTGATCAGTCACCTGACCCTTGAGTGGATAGTTACACATAGAATCCTTCTTATCTAAGTTCAGGTTCAATGTCCCTTTCACTGCTCCACTGTCTGCTGTAAGAAGAAAAGAATAGGTATATAGAAAATAGAGAAGGAACTATTTCCACATGTCATTGGGAAGCCTGTCAATGGCTTTTAAATTGGTTCCTAAAGGGAAAAACAGAAACTCTAATAAACTCCGTGCCTAATGAGCATCACTAAATCTTTTTGCAGCCTTTGGATTTTCTATCATTAAATTCTTTGTGAAATAAAGTGCACCATAATGGCCATTCCTTGTGACAATTTTACTTTTAGGGAAATACTACATATATCTTTATAAAAATAAGTCGGGAATATCTCCTTGTACCTGTATGCTAGTCATAAAGGTCAGGGTCTGTACAGTCACATTTTTTATGAATATGAATATGAAATATTAGTTCATCTGTATTAATTTAATAATATAATAGATGAGGCTTTAAGATCCCAATATCCTATTTTTTCCCCACTTAACCTAAAGCAATACTAGAAGGAAATTCAACTTGATTCTTTAATATATTTAAAACATAAACTAAAGAAGGCAATGAAAATGTAGCAAAGAACAGGCTCCTTTCATTTAAGAAGGAAGGAATAAACATAAAGCCTGACAGAATCTGGTGGTTTTTCTACATGGACTAGTTTTAGAGAAAAAAAAATCAACCTGGTATAATGGTTTTTTTTTTCTTGCAGCATGTGTCTCTGATTGCTGACACTCCACAATCTCATGATATTCTTTGAATAAATTATACTCATTCTGTTTGAAAAGAAATTTAACATGTATTTAAATAGTGCAGTTTTGTGAGGGAGGAACTAGGCCCGTGTGTGTTAAGCTAATGGCACTGGGTGCAGAATGAGTCATCATGGATTTTATTTATTCATTCATCCTTAGATCCTTTTAAAAGTCTCCAAGGCCCTAATGACCATGATCATTATCATCAGCAAAAACTGCTTTCTGGAGAAAAGGCACTAGGCATTAAATTTAGAGGCAGCCTTAAATGATCAGTAAAAAGGACCTGAAATAGTACCATGCGCATATTCCTGGACACAAAATGCTGAAAGTTCATAATCACCAGTCAGGAGATCTTTTTCACAAAGTTTGTGACTGAGAGGCTCTCTTCTCCTTTACAAGGCAATGTCATTTGGTTCAGGAGAAAATAAGGTATAGGCCAGTTCTCACTCTCACTGTTAAACATTAGAAGTCAAAGGCATCAGTCATAAGAAGGTTCTCAATTATAAAAAAAAAAAAAAATTTAAGAATGATCAGGATCAAAACTTTATTTCAAGCATTTCTCCTACCTTACAGTTCCTTGCATGTAATATAGATTTTCCAGTAAGTGGATGAAAAAATATCCATGAGAAATGTTTTGAACTAAACCTTATGAAATCCTGTCTCAGAGGTACTTTAAATATCCCATAGTCACTCACTGAACACAGCCTGGGCTTTCACTTCTCTGCAGCACCTCCAGGAACAGAATTAGAACTAGATTCACAAGGCCAAGTTCTACTCATCTGGGAACAAACACAGTGTGGCATCTAAAAAGTTTGGAAGGAGGTGGTACCTTGTAACCCATCCAAAGGGTCATTACACTTGGTACTGGCCATCTCCTTCCCTGGCTCACAGTTCCCTTACAATTTGGAGAGTTCAGGAGTCATCAGGAAGAGATGACTGCGTCTTTGCAGAAACATTGTAGGTGCACTCAAAGTGTTCCAAATTTGACACAAGGCTGTTAGAGATCATTCTCTGCTACAAATGATCCATTCTCTTAAACTCTCTGAGCTCAGGAGCTGTGCAATTTCTGACTTTGAAGTAGTTGGTCCGGCATTGGGACTTTCTGCTTTGCAAAAACAACAACTGACATAAAATCCCATTATGGAACCAAAGGAGTACCATACAATGTAAAATGTAACTGGTTACATTTGTCAACTATTGTTGACAAATTTTCCAATTCTATAAATGTGGGCTTTTTTTTTTATAGTGGTCAGACTTCCCTTTACCAAGACTGACATATCTTTTTGAAAACAACTGGCAATTTCTTCAAAGCCTCAGTGTCCTTCTTTACAAAATGGAAATGCTAACTAGCATTGTCCACATGTAGGGTGCTGCTGGTGATCAAGAGAGACCATGTATGTGGAAGTGTTTTTGTTCATTGTTAAGTAGTGTACCAGTGTGAGGTGTTGCTCTTGTGTTTGCCATTATTCTTCTGAGATTCAACCCAGTGGCTTTAAAAAGGGTATCATCCAGCAGTGCCTGGGTGGTTCAGTCGGTTAAGTGTCGGACTCTGGCTCAGGTCATGATCTCGGGGTTCGTGAGTTTGAGCTCGACTTCATGCTTTGTGCTGACAGCTCAGAGCCTGGAGCCTGCTTCAGATTCTGTGTCTCCCTCTCTCTCTGCCCTCCCCACTCATGCTCACTGCTCATGCACTCTCTTTCTCTCTCTCTCTCTCTTCCTCCATCCCTCCCTCCCTCCCTCTCAAAAATAAATAAACATTAAAACAAATTTTTTTTTAAAAAAAGGGTATCATCGAGGTTTCATCTCTGTCACATCCTATAATAAATAGGCTTTTGTTTGCCCTGAAATTTAAAAGTCAAGTTTAAAGATATATCTAATTTATTGTTGATATTTATAAATATATTTCCCTAAGTCAGGGATATACTTAAATAGGAAGCGAATTCACTTCTATGAACACTCTTAACTCACTAACTGCCTCAGTACTTCTAAAAAAAAAAAAAAAAAAAAAAAATATTTCCTTCCTTGATCAGAATCTCTTTTCTTTTGCCTTTTGCAAAATGCTTATTTCTCCTGAGTTCCTTCTTCCTGCTGCTTGAGTGACAGGACTTTCAACCTCCAGGACACCCCTTCCCTTACCAGAGCACACTGACCAGGCGCTCCTCTCAGCTGGCAGACTTGTGATGGGGCCCCGTTTGGGAAAAGAGTTCTACATTTTGACACTTTTCAAAATTCTTTTTGTGGCGATTCTTAGCATCAAAATCTAAGCAATACTTTTTTTTTTGTTTCAGAACTGTGAACAAAGGGTAGGTGGGTTTTCTTTTTGCATTCTTCTTGTTGCATTGCTGCATCATTATCAAATTGTGTGTATGTGTGTGTATTGTGGTTGGTTGAGTGTTTTTTGTACTGACTCCCAGGAAACATTGTCCTATTTTTAACTCTATAAAATGTCAGTGGAGGCGCAGGTGAGATGTTGTATTTCTGAGACTAATGGTTTTGAACCAGAAAGATCATTCTTAATGAGTATTGGTTTCCAAAGCAAAAGAATACTGTGCCTTGTTACCAATTTTATCATGTATATTAAGAGACTCAGCATAGAGATGTTCTCATAATGATGTTTTGGCAGTAATTTGATTGTTTTTGTTACTGTCAGACTCCAAATTATCTGAGAGGAGATGTATAATCATTGAACTTTATAGACACAGAATTGTCCTGATCTGTGGGAGTTTCTGAACAATTCACAGCTTTCCAAATCTTGTGTACTCTGCAGAGTTCTGAAATGAAGTCATAGTTCTGAGCTTTAGGTTGCTCAGAATTATAAGCTAAGATTAGCTGGCTAAGTAGACGTGGGTCTTCGAATTAAGATCATGACTTAACTAAACCTGTTTAAACTAATTAAAGATTTAAGCACTGTTTGCAGATAAAACAAATCCTGGGCTCCATATTTGCTCTGTTTCACCATTCTAGGAGTGAAAGACTAGTCTGCAAAACAGACGAAGTTGAGTGCTGGCAAATTCAAATTCAAACAGCATCTACAAGTATATTTTTATATAGAACTGAAATTAATTATGTAGAATAACTTGAAATTTCAATATCTGTTGTTATGAAACTTGGAATGATAAAAATCAGAAAGTCTCTATTGCTACTGCTGTACTTGAAAGTTTCCCCACTGATCCTCCCTCTCTTGGCAAAATTTTATATGTTTGCTTGTTTAGTTTTCTTTGTAAAATTGATTTTAGTTTCCTAGAAGTAAGTCAAAGGGTGTTTTCTGCCAGAGTGATCATATACCAGCATGAGAATTCAATTTTATCTATTGGGACCCAAAGATTAATGAGACAAAATCTCTGCTCACTAACAATATGTCTTGGAACAAAGAGGGGATTGATAATGAAGGGGTTAGAATGAAGGCTCAAGTCAGTTTGTGTGGTTTAGTTTGGGTAATCCTAATAATCCTAAATATTAATCTGGAAAAAGGCCTACAGACCATTTCTTTATCACCCATTCTTTTACCCACTTTGGGATAGATCCCACACAGGAGAAAATCTTATGTAGGTAGTAAACTCAGCAAACAGGTAAATTTGGAGGAAAGGGATAGACTTATTCCACTATAAAATACAGAGGTCAGGCTCTTTCCTAAAAGGTTCAATGTTAAGGTCATTTAAATAGCAAATGTCTATAGGGACACTAGCAGAGAATTAATTTTGCAACAAATCAAAATCAGTTTAATTCAGTTTTCCAAAAGTGAGAGCACATAAGACCAAAGCTTAGGATGGTAATGGCTACTGTGCAAACATTTTGTAATAAGAGAACATGTTTCAAAGGTTCACTTATTTGGTTGGCATTATTAGCTGTTAAACTGACAATATACTTGATCACCTCAGCCAAAGCCAAAGGATGGATATGAGGCATGGGGTGAAAATATGGCATATGACCCTCCTAAAATTTGGCTTTTATCCCTGCCCACAAAAATACTACATTATGATTGAAAACAGAATATGGGCAATGAACCATTTTTTACTAAACTGTTAATTTAAGATGAATACGTTAAAAAAAAAACTGGGAAACAGTTGCTGACTGCATAGAGGAGGAAATTTCACTGCTGATTCTTACAGTTTTTTGTTAAGAAAGCAATGATTTTGCCAAGTTTCATAGTTCAGGCATCAGAACTCTGCTGCTGTTCCAAAAAATAAAAATAAATAATAACTAGTTAAATTAGTGTTTGGGGAAATGAATTAGATTGTAATGTATGCAAGCAATTAAGCAACACTGACTTGATTCACTGTGATGTCTAAAATGGCATTTTAAAAAATGAAAGTAGCTAAATTTGGCCCTGATAAAATATATAGCAGCAATGGGTTAGGAATTTTGCAGTTTTGCCCAAAGAGTCCAATCAAACAACCCATATATTAGGTGGCTGTTAACATGCTGGCAGCTGAATTTTTTACATCAGTTTCCAAGGTTGCACAGTAATTACATCTACTGTGAGTCACTTTTGCAGCATATTTTATAAAACTTTTACAGGTTTGCTGGGAAGGGATTATTCAAAGTCACCTTTTATAGATTCTGCCATGAATATTAGACAGTTCTTTGAAAATGTTAGTGTTTACCACTTACATGGCTTCTGGTTTAAGCATAGTTGGCATTGGAGGGTTTAGTATAGTATATGAGTGGGGCTTCCTTTTCTGTGTAGACCTTCTGTTCCCTAGCATTGCTAGTTTATGTTCCCACTGAGCTGCTGCCAGAACAAAATAAATCCAGTTGCCTTTTGCTGCTCAAGGCCAACCTAGCAACCATAGAAAAAAATGAGTCGTTCTGAGCATTTGTCCTAGGATGTCATTGGCGGGTGGCTATGTGCGGATTCATGACGAATACAGTCCGCAAAGGGTTTGCTCGTTTGAACAGCTGACTAATTTAGATTTAATATTTTGGAGCTTGCTCCTTAGTCTTATTCCCAATTATATCCAGCCAGTGCCCAGAGATGTATTTAAGATTGTGATTGGATAAACTACTTAGCATAACTTTAGATCCACTGCTTATTAAATCAGATGCACTCTAGTTAATTCTGTTTGCATCAGTGTATTTTCACACCTGCATGAAAAGTCCTGCTTGTTTCTTCAAATTAATATTTTAACCACATCTTATTATTTTATTTCAAGGATGTTATTAAATTCATTTTAAAATATAAAAGCCAGTTAAGAAATCTGATGAGATATTAGTTTGGGGTTGGTGCATGATCTTACCATGTCAGTATTGGAATTTAGGATGGAGGGAGATCAGTGGAGGAAAGCTGGGGCCCTACGGAAAGCTAAAAGCCAAAAGAAAGGAAGCAAACTGGTCTTCTCTGCTGGAGCCATTAGCAGGCTTAACACAGTCCAAAAAGGATGTGGTAACTATAGTTACGAAGGTATAGTGGTGAGAAGATTATGGTTGGCACTGTAGAACCAACTTCTTTCAGTCTGCTGCTCACTCAAGGGTCCAAAAAGCACATGCAATTTGTTTCCTCTGCTTTCTTTACTTCATCATCATTGCTGTATGCATGCTTGTAAGCTGTGCTGATACCTCCAACTTTGCCACTTTGAAATCCACTGGATTTACAAAGAACTGGCCGTGACTGTTGTGCCATTCGTTCAGAAGGTTTTTCTCCCTTCTAAGAACATATTTTTGTTTTGGTTTTGGTTTTGTTTTTTTTTTTTTAATTTTTTTAAATATTTTTATTTATTTCTAGGAGAGAGAGAGAGACAGCGTGAGCAGGGGAGGGTCAGAGAGAGAGGGAGACACAGACTCTGAAATAGGCTCCAGGCTCTGAGCTGGCAGTCAGCACAGAGCCCGATGCGGGGCTCTAACCCACGAATCACGAGATCATGACCTAAGCGAAAGTCGGACGCTTAACTGAATAAGCCACCCAGGCGCCCCACGAAGAACACATTTTTGAAAACAGACTTCAGACCTTAAAATGTGTAAACAGCAATTTCTGTATCTTTGGAGAAACATTTAAAAACATCATTCATTCAACACATACAGTCATTCATTCAACACATACATGTCAAGTATCTGCCCTTTAGTGGAGGCTCTTCTAGGCATTGGGAGTCCAGTGGGAAACAAGACAAAGATCTTGGAGCTTACGTTCTGATGGAAGAGAAAGTTGATAAAATAAATAAATTATAAGTGCAATAGAGATAAATAGAGCAGGACAAGGGAGAAAGACGGGGTGGTGGCTATTTCAGACACAGTGTTCAAGAGAAACCTTTGTGAAGAGGCGCCATTTGAACAAGGACCTAGATGAAGTGAAGGAGGGAACACCACAACACTCTGGGAGAAGAGTGTTTCAGAAGGAATAATGGCTGCAAAGGCCCCAAGGCAAGAACAAGATTAGCATGTTTAGAAGCAATAAAAATAGCCAGATCGAAACAAATAAACAAAAAAATTGGAAGGGAAATAGGGTGGAGATACAAACAGTGCCTGCCTTTTAGAGGACCTTGAGGTCACAGTTACGTCATTGGATTTCATTCTGAACGCCCTGGGGTACCACAAAAGTTTGTAGGCAGAGGAAGTAACATTTTCTGACTTTTCTTTCGAAAAGATATCACCGGCTGCCGTGTGGAGGGTATTGGGTTGAAGTTGGGGACGAGGATAGGCAAGAGTGGAAACAAGAAGACCCATTAGAAAACGTTGCAAAAGTATATGCTGGAAATATACGTGTCTTGGGCAGTTTTGCTGAATCCACAATTCAAGATACATTTTGAAAAAGAAAGACTTGACCAGATTTGTTGGTGAATTTGAATGAGGACTATAGGGAAAGAAAGAGTCGAGGAGGTCCCTGGCTCTTGGTCTGAACAGGTAGATACATACTTACGTCACTTATCAAATGGGGTGGCCTGGGGAGGCAGTTGGAAGGCAAAGCTGTATTAATCAGCTCAGGCTGCAATAACAAAATACTATAGACTGGACTTAAATGATAGAAATATATTTCTCAAAGTTCTACAGGCTGGGAAATCCAAGATCAAAGTGCCAGCTGATTCCATTTCTGGAGAGAGCTCTCTTCCTGGCTCATCCATGGCTGGCTGCCTTCTCTCTGTGTCCTCACACAGTAGGGAGAGAAAACAATCATTCTAGTGTCTCTTAAAAGGGCACTAATTCGGGGCACCTGGGTGGCTCAGTTGGTTAAGTATCCAGTTTCGGCTCAGGTCATGATCTCACAGTTCATGGGTTCAAGCCCCGCATCAGGCTCTATGCTGACAGCTAGCTCAGAGCCTGGAGCCTGCTTTGGATTCTGTAACTCCCTCTCTCTTTGACCCTCCCCTCTCATGCTGTCTCTCTCTCTCTCCTCAGAAATAAATAAAAAACATTAAAAAAAATTTTGGGGGGTGGGTGGGGAGGTGATGGGCATGGAGAAGGGCACTTATGGGGATGAGCACTGGGTGTTGTATGGAAACCAACTTGACAATAAACTATTTAAAAATTTTTTTTAAAGGGCTCTAATTCCATTAGACCAGGGCCCCACTCTCATGAAGTCATTTAACCATAATTACCTGCCAAAAACCCTTTCCAAACATCATCAGATTTGGATATAGGAATTCACTATATTAATCTCATGGGGAGGGACACAAGCATGTGGTCCCTAAAAGGGAGATAAGGTTTTGGTCATTTTTCTTTTTTTTCCCTACTGCAGATGAATCTATCGATCATTCAAGTGAAGATGAGCAGACAGACACGTGAGTGTAGACCTTGGGGAGTGTTTGAAGACAGAGATAAAAATTGGGAAGTCATCCACCATTCAGATTCTAAATCACAAAAGGAATGAAAACAGCTAAGAGAGTTGAAGGCAAAGAAAAAACGTTAAGGAGAGGCACTGCTTTTAGAAATGAAAATATTGTTGAATTAAGCAACAGAGACTAAGAAGGAGAGATCTCTGAGGTAACTGCAATGCCAACAAGAACACACTATCTTAGAAAGCAAAGAGAGAGCATGTTTCAAGAAAGGGAGACATCTTCACTGTGTCAAATTCTGTTAGTCAAGTAAGATGAAAACAAAGAACCATTGGATTTAGCTGACGGAGAATTCTGGGGATCCCAACAAGATTGGCTTCTGTGGGTGAATGGAGAAAAGAGCCTGAATGGAGTGGGTTTGGCATAAAAAGAAGTGAAAGAGGTGAATATGTAAAGCATAGACACAGAAGACTTTTGAAGGTTTTATTGCAAATGAGAAGCAAGAAATGGGACAATAGGTAGAGGGGACATGTGGTCTGGAGAGAAGTATTTTGTTAACAAGAGACACCACAGTCTGTATTTATGCTGATTGGGAATGTTCCAGTAGAAAAGTAGAAACTTAAGACACGAGAGAAAGGTAGGATCATTGTAGAGTGAAGTCCTAGAATGGCCCAGAGGAAATGAGATCCTTGTGCAAGTAAAGAGGTCAGCCTTTCCTGGGCCCGGGTTCTCCAGTATAAAGGAAGACAAGGCAGAAGAAGATTTTGTAGTGGGAGGATGAAGCAATCCTCTCCTACTTCCTCAGGTTTGAATTTAATAGGTAAGATCATTAGCTGGGAGTGAAGAGGAGGGGGAAGTGTTAGAAGTTGGAGGACAAAGGAAAGAGTGCAAGAAGTGTCAGCCAGCATTTTTTCCCAGCCACCTCTACTATTTGGTGTAGGCAGTGAGTAGGTGGGGTTGGACTTTAAGAGCATTAGGGTTTTGCTTGGTGAATAAGATAAAAACAGGGAGAAAGGATTTTTTAAAAAAAATCATTTCCAGTCGTCTTGAGCTAAAACCAATTTCCCTAACTGAAACCCATTGTGTATGCTGGTATGTAGGCGTTCCATTTTTTTCTCCGTCATGCCAAAACTAAAAACTCAACAGCTGAAGAATAGCTTTCCCAACATAAGTACTGTAATTTCTTCTATCTCTCACTTATTTAATTCAAGTTGAGGACTCTATTTTTTAAATCCTTTTTACCAGTTTTTCTTACATAATACATAACAGCATAAGTTGTAGAGAAATAATTATGGATGTTATTAACATTGGTACTTTTGAGTTTCAAAACAACTTGTTGTAAGAATGTTCAGAAAAATATGCTATTCATCCAAGAAGGTTTATTTTAAATGATTTCAGATTATATTTAGTGCATGCCTAGAACTCCATAATTCTATGAGAATCATAAATAAATTTAGTTTTATTGAGAGCTATGATAAAGGTAGCAGTTCAAATACTGATCAAACAAACCTAAGAAAAAGAATGCCTATAAAGTTCAATCAACTTATAAAAAGCAGAGATCTTAGTCCTTTTGAAATGTAGACTCTCAGTGTCTCACACACATACACACACACACACACACACACACACACACACACACACACACACCTTTTTTAAAAATTTCTGCCCTTCCATGTCCTGTAGAGAGGAGTTCGGATACAAACTGGGAACATACAAGTAAATAATTGGATACTGTAGAAATACAGAAAACAAGAGGGTGTCACAACTGGAGCCTAGACAATGTCACATACCTCTTCTTTTCCTGCCTGGCTGGAATCTGGTGGTATTTAAGTATTACCTAGGGATCCTAAAATATAAAGTGAAAGTTGTTTTGTTTTATTTTGTTTTGTTTTGTTTTAATCAGGAAGGCAAAGAGATTATAAATGCAGAAGACCTGGTTAAAGGATTTCCCTGGGTAGGTGTAGAGTCCCGCTCAGGAGGTCCCTTTGAGTTGTGACTGCTAAACTCCATGTTGAAGCCTAAAATTTAGGAAACTGGCTTGTGTTAGGTTCTCAGCTTAAAAAGGAGAGTGAAGAAGAAACTTTTCACTTTCTCTCTTCATTAACTAGTTCACAGGAGCAAGAGTGGCCGCTAAGTTTCAAGATAGATACTTCATTCAGAATTAGGAAGTAGAAACATCTGTTCTGCATGTCTCTCATTATTAACTTGATTGTGCGTGCATAGGAGTCTAAGACTAAGAATGAGCCTCAACACTAGGCATGTGGGACAGGATGGAAAGAAGAGGCAGGCAATAAGGAAAAGGACTACTAAATTGTGGTCTCTAAGACCTTCTGTTTTAAGTTCATATAACTTGTCTGCTTATTTATTTATTTGTTTTCTCTTTATTTAAATCCACATAGTTAACATATACTGTAATATTGGTTTCAGCAGTAACATTTAATGATTCATCACTTACATATAACACCCAGAGCTCATCACAAGTGCCCTCCTTAATGCCCACACCCATTTTGCCCATGCTCCCACCTACCTCCCTCCTTCAACCCTGTTTGTTCTCTATAGTTAGTCTTTTATGGTATGCCACCCTCCCTCTTTTTTCCTTTCCCCCATTTTCATCTGTTTTGTTTCTTAAATTCCACATAAGAATTTGACATCATACAGTATTTGTCTTTGTCTGACTGACTTATTTCGCTTAGCATAATACACTCCACATTGTTGCAAATGGGAAGCGGTCATTCTTTTTTACTGCTGAGTAATATTCCATTGTGTATACATATATCTTTATCCATTCATCAGTCGATGGGCATTTGGGCTCTTTACATAATTTGCCTATTGTTGATCATTGCTATTATAAACATTGGAGTCCATGTGCCCCTTTGAATCAGTACTTTTGTAGCCTTTGGATAAATACCTCGTAATGCAACTGCGGGGTCATAGGGCTTATTTATTATCAGTGGTTCTTAACTTTAGGTGGTAGGAGTGGTTATGGATTTCTTTGAGAATCTAATAAAAGGTATGGTAAATAAACACACACACATAAAATTATATATATCATATATATATAATTTTGGGGTTTTTTATTTTTTTAACTTATTTATTTCTGAGAGAGAGACAGAGACAGTGTGAGCAGGGGAGGGTCAGAGAGAGAGGGAGACACCGAATCCGAAGCAGACTCCAGGCTCTGAGCTAGCTGTCAGCAGAGCCCGACGCAGGGCTTGACCCCATGAACTGTGAGATCATGACCTGAGCCGAAGTCAGACGCTTAACCGACTGAGCCACCCAGGCACCCCTACATATGTAATTTTGAAAAGAAAAGTCATACACCCAAGATAAGGAATCACTGGACTATAAATCTTAAAAATGTGGGCAGCCAATAAGTTATTTATGGTGTGAAGTTCCAACCTTGATGTGGGAGTGTAATGGTGTCTTGGAGAGATGTTTTTGTAAACCATTTTGATTCTCTTCATTCATTTGAATGATTTACATGCTGAAACAGAAAAATTAGAAGCACCACTATCTCAAAAGTTAATAGTATGGTAAACAAATATCATCAGAAATATTCCCAGATATGTTTAAGGCCTAACAATGTGTACTCACCCTTCTTGCCTCAATCCCATTATCATGCTATCTAGAATCCTTTTCTCTAAAACAGATTATGTAACAATTCTAGGTAATTAAGATCTAATTTTGGGCAGCAAACTCAAAATTACAGTGTGTCTGTCAAATATTTCAGAAGATAATATTTTGAAATCTCCCAGGTATGGTTAAAAGAAGTCTTTTCTCCAGTGTTCTGTTAACTGGGCAGGAATTCTAGCTGTGATGCTCAGAAAGCCTTAACTCTGTGCTAGACATCTCTCTTATCTATGTTTAGGTGGACACCCATCTTCCACAAACACAAACACAGGGCACCTATAAAACTGTATTTCTTTATTCATGACCCACTGTGGCCTTCCCATGCATCAGATTTTAAATAGCAGTAGGGCAAAGGGGAAAAAGCATAATCAGATCAAGACAGATAATCCATGTCTCCAAATCAAAACAAAAGTAAAAACAAGAGTGTTTCTCAAACACTGTGAATGAATTCGTATTCCCTAGTCTTTATTTCCTCCTCTCTATCCCACTCAAGTAAGTGTGTCCCTCAGCCACTCACACACACACACGGGCTGAAAGTTCAATGGTGATGTTTTAACCTTAAACTACAAAAGAAGATATTATTACAACTCTTCTCACATATCATAGTACTTCAAATAAGAGGATTTAAATGATAAAATTCCAGATGTTTAAAAGAGGAAACATTTAGTTTATGCTTTCAAATGTTTCTTATTCTCTAAAAATAGCTTCCCCAAACTATTTCAATTTAGCCATTCATATGTTCTGCTTCCTTTTGTTCAACATATGACAGAAACAGGTCAAAAACTTCAGCCCCACAAATCAAGTTTTATGTGTGTGCTTTTAATTGTATGTTTTTAAAGAAATCTTGAATACATTTTGTCTTTAATATTAAAAAAATTATGGTTTCCTTAAATCTGGCCTGGGTTTCCATAAGAGAGAATCCAAGAATCATTGAGCATTCAGGATTACCTTAATTTCTCAAATGTGAATGCCATCAGGGGTAAAGAAAGACAAAGCTATTGACATGTTACTTGTGGAGGGGACCTTTAACAAAGACAGGTGATTCTGTAATATAATAACTTACAAGAGATATTCAATTTAAGACATTTCAACCTGTGCCCAGAAAACATGAACATTTAAAAAATTGGTACAGGTCTGGGGCGCCTGGGTGGCTTAGTCGGTTAAGCGTCCGACTTTCGCTTGGGTCATGATCTCGCGGTTCGTGGGTTCGAGCCCCGCATCGGGCTCTGTGCTGACTGCCAGCTCAGGGCCTGGAGCCTGTTTCAGTCTGTGACTCCCTCTCTCTCTGACCCTCCCCTGTTCATGCTGTCTCTCTCTCCTAGAAATAAATAAAACATTTAAAAAAAAAAAATTGGTACAGGTCTAACTTATCTTCGGTGAAACAAATAGGATATGATTTAAAGTAATAATAGTAATGCTTCATAAAATAGCACCTTTCCCATGGAAGATTGCGTGATTCAGACAAGATTGAACTTCATGTGTGGCTACCTTTTTCATGAATGTGACCTAGTCTTCTCAAGCTGAGTGTCACTTTTACACATATGTTCGAACATGATAAATGTCATCTTGGCATGTGTTTCACATAAGGATGGCCAAGCCCTTGGCTGACACCATGCAAGGCCTAGAGATGCATCATCTCCCTTTACCCTTTACCCTGGGGACACAAGGACCAAGGCAGTGCAGTGTGATAGAGCAAGAGCAGTGGACCGAGGATTGAAAGACCTAGTCCCATCTCTTGCCCTTACCAACCAGGCAAAAGTGGATGAAACCCTAAATCTCTGAGTTTCAATATGCTTCTCTATAAAATGGAGGGCAATTATGCCTGCTTGCCTCGTGGAGTTGTTATGAGAATCAAATGAGATAATGTAAGTGAACATGCTTCAAAAACCGCACTACACACGTACATGGTAAAAGAAAATCTGGATTCAAATTTTATAGTTCTCTGGCTCTTGTTTGAATTATGAGGAGTTCCATAAATCCAGCCCTTTTTTATGGTTAGCTCTAATACTTTATAATGATGCAAAAAGGAATGGGATTGTGCACGATAATCATGCAAGAGAAGATCTGGTACTTTTTCTTTTCCATCTCAATTAACCTCTGCTGAAGGTCATAGACAGGCCAGAGCTAAAGGTCCATTTTCCTTTTTGATCTTGGCGTGCCTTCAAATGGAAAGGGAAGAAGTAGCCAGTTATAGAATATTCAGTTTCCTGAAACACTCTGAAAAAAAAGAACATTTTCCTCATGTGGCTCCTTTATTCACATTTTTCTAAGATGAATAGATTTTTTTCTGCTGTCTTCTTTGCCTCTCTGTCTCAATCAAACCTGTGAGTGTCTGATTATAATCATCAATGGTCTGTGACATTTCTGCACGGTATCTCACAACAGTGGAGGGCCACTGTGTCTCCAGGGCCTCATAGGTTTGATCATGTTAAGGCTACTGTAAGTAAAAGGAACTTACTACTATAATAATCCCAATTTCATAACAGTTCGGGCAATTTGTCTTATTGGTGTTCCTTTCAGTCATAATCAAAATGTAAAAGCACAGCACTTTTTAAAACGTATACCTAGTTTCACAGCGGGAAGGGAGGGAGGGAAAATACTTCCATTTTATGTGCAACAAACAAATACTGTGTGAGCACCTACTGTGTACTCAAGAGTGGGCCGAGAATGGTGAAATAAGAGTAATAGTAGCAATAATATCAGCCGTGGGTCGAGACCCTACTGTGTGCCAGATGCAGGGCTACAAGTTCGATATGAATGATCTCATTTAAGCCCACAAAGCCCTCAAAGTAAATATTCTCGTCTGCATTTACCAGTTGAAAAATGAGACTGAACAAAGTTAAGTAACTTGTACAAGCTCACCATTCAACAAATACTTACTGATTATACAAGTGGGACGTGAGTCACACCTTCCTTTCTCTAGAGAACTAGGTAACGTGGTCTTGAACCACTCAGTTATGGACCTTTTGCAGCCTCCGGCCTTCTCAAATTTTTCCACTAATCACCCTGTCTCTCTTTGTCTCATGGGTTCCAGCTATGCCTCACCAAACCTGGAAATCTCATTCTTTCCAAGTTTTCACAAACCAAATCCCCTGCACCAAGCATTCATGTCACCTGCAGATTTTTTTTTGAAGGTTCTGAAGGCCCCTCTGAAGGGCTTGTATTATAAACCTCATAATCTTCCACTCATTCATATTCTTTCTCTGTCTGTCTGTCTCTCTCCCCTCTTCCTTTCAGGACTGCCCAAATTTTTCTTCCTTTCACAGAGAGCTCTTCTGCTCTTCCCAATTACTGGATCAGACTTTGATATAAATCCCATAATGATGCTCTGCAGAAGAACCAGAGGTCTTCCATTTCACCAGCAGAACAGACTGATTATAAGGATGTTGGCATTCACATTGGAAAAATTAAGGTAATCCTGAATGCTCAATGATTCTCAATTCTAGATGCCTCCTAGTCAAAATGTGGTCCACAGACCAGCAGCATCAGCTGTACCTGGGAAGTTGTTAAAAATAAAGACTCAGAGGGGCGCCTGGGTGGCTCAGTCAGTTAAGCATCTGACTTCAGCCCAGGTAATGATCTCATGGTTTACAAGTTTGAGCCCAGCGTCAGGCTCTGTGCTGATAGCTCAGAGCC
Source organism: Proteles cristata cristata (assembly GCA_017311185.1). Taxonomy (NCBI): domain Eukaryota; kingdom Metazoa; phylum Chordata; class Mammalia; order Carnivora; family Hyaenidae; genus Proteles; species Proteles cristata. Next base: position 144,077 of record JAESUZ010002434.1, on the reverse strand, counting down.
TGGAGCCAGTTTCAGATCCTGTGTCTCCCTCTGTCTCTGCCCCTCCCCCACTCACTGTCTGTCTCTCTCTCTCAAAAATAAATAAACATTAAAAAAAAATTTAAATAGGGGCACCTGGATGGCTCGGTGGGTTAAGCTTCCGACTTCAGCTCAAGTCATTATCTCACGGTTCATGGGTTCGAGCCCCACGTCGGGCTCTGTGCTGACAGCTAGCTCAGAGCCTGGATCCTGTTTCAGAGTCTGTGTCTCCCTCTCTCTCTCTCCCCTGCTCACGCTGTCTCTCTCTCTCTCTCTCTCTCTCTCTCTCTCTCTCTCTCTCTCTCTTTCTTTCTCAGAAATAAATAAAAACATTAAAAATTTTTTTTTAATTTTACATAAAAAAATACTCAGACCACACCCCAGACCTACTGAATCAGAATCTTCAGTTTAATATAATCTCCAGGTGTTTAAAATGCACATTAAATTTTTAAGCTACAGACCATACTTTAGTGAATAATCCTATAATTTAAGCTAAAAGAATATCATAGATCTAGCAGCTAAGATAAATCATAACATGAATTACTAGAAATCTTGGTTACTAGGAAGTAAAATCCATTTCTGTGGGTTAAAGTTGAGTAACTCGGACTAGTTGCCACATTTTTTCCTTCTCTTTTTCTCATTACATGCTGGTGTTTGGTTTTATTTTTCATTTGTTTTTGTGGGTTTGGGAGAGCAGGAGAGAGACAAGGCAATTAAAAAATAAAAGATATAGTCTATAATAATAATAGTCATTGACTCAATGTTCTGAATGTCTTCAAAGCCTTAAAAAAGAGATTGTCATTTTTGAGCCAGAAATGTACGCTAGAAAAAAGAAAAAGCTTTTCTGTTTTTGATTCTCAATAGAAACACTAATCTTCATAATCCGCATCTTTTAATAAATCACAGTTTTCCCAAGGAGCATCTGAACCTTTGTCATTATTTTTGTTACTTTGAATAAATACAATGATGTCCCAGGTAGAAGCCCCTGAGGACATATTCTTCACCACAGGCTTGTGTATTTAGGTAGGAATAACAGCTAAATTTGACTGCTGTTTACTGTAAAGATTTCTAAGGGTGTTGTATAAAATTTATAATACATCCTCTGCCTTCCAGATATGTGTTAGTTTAAAACTACCATGATCCATGGGCAAAGAGTTTTCTTACGTTTGTAAGTGCTTATTAGGAATAACAACTGTGAAGTTGTTCTGTACTCGCTATACCTTTTGGAAGTCAAATGTGAATCTTAAATGGGTTAGTATAAATTTTCATGGCATACCACTAGTTCAGATAGCTAAGGGACTTTTCTCTATTGCCCCTCTCAAGCCTACCTTTTGTTTTAACTGCTATTAAGTTGCACCACATGATGAAAAAAAAATGTTCCTGATTTTATACTCCAGTTATGAGTCTGAATCAGTCATTCTCTCTGACACCGCAGAAAGAATAATTTGATTTTAAAAGGTATACATGAGGGGCGCCTGGGTGGCTTAGTCGGTTAAGCGTCCGACTTTCGCTTAGGTCATGATCTCGCGGTTCGTGGGTTCGAGCCCCGTGTCGGGCTCTGTGCTGACTGCCAGCTCAGAGCCTGGAGCCTGTTTCGGAGTCTGTGACTCCTCTCTCTGACCCTCCCCTGCTCACGCTGTCTCTCTCTCTCTCCTAGAAATAAATAAAAAACAAAACAAAACAAAAAAAACAAAACAAACAAAAAGTATACATGAGGCATGATTGAAAATAGCATCCACATTGTCTCTATTTGCAAAAACCTTTCCAATTTCCAATTTGCTGATCCCTTTTGTAAAACACTGCATCGTATAAGATTAAAAAGTCATAAGACTCCCATTGGACCAGATCCTCATTCTCCTCTGAGAAAGCCATCGAGAGTAGTCTGCATTAAAGAGATGTGTGGGCCATGAAGCAGAACACGCATCTGGGCCACATATGTAGTTAACGTGGATGGCTTTACGTGATAAAAATATTTCTGCACTCACCATGCTGTAGTGGCACTGAAAAGACCCTACCTCCAGTAATAATTCTTTCACACAACTCTAGTGCAATGATAACCTGTGAACAGTCGGCCCTAGTTGTGTCTATTGCAGAATGCTAACCGAATGTGCTCACTGAGTATATTCCCTGACGTTCAAGTATTTCCACTCGTACAAAACTCTTCTGCTCCAATATGTTAGCCTAAGTTTCCTATAAAACTGAAACCTCTGGATGATATGTGATCATCCCAAAATAGTCGATATCTAGCTATCTCATTCAAGTATCTTAAGTATAAGATAACAAAACTGAATTAGACTTCAAATTCTCAAAGGGTTAACATGTGACCCATGCTGATGAATGAGAGTTTATTACAATATTGTCATCCTACTACTGTTTACATTCTGTCTTTCTGGATATACCTCAGTTCTGCTGTTTCTAGTGAATCATTTCTTATTTCCCCAAACTGATCATTCTTCCCCTTTTGAATCTCTGAAGTATGCTGTGTTTCCCTTAGGGCACATATAGTGCTGTCCTCCTTCATCCTATGCTTATATTCACATGGAGGCAATAATAGTACCTACGTCATATGGTTGTTATGAAGATTATATCAGTAACTATATGTAAGGTTCTTAGAACAGTGTCTCACGTTTAGTACATGCTGTAGAAGCACTGGCTGCTAACACCATCATTATTTGTAAGATTTAGAAGGCCTTTCACACTTCACATTTATAAAGGAATTTGTATTTTCTTCTGAAGTTTCATGGCTTGGGTTCTTTTTTTCAATATTTGGTCCCTCTGTTGTTTTATTCTGATAAGCGGGGTAAATTATACAACTTCCTAATTCTCAACATGGCTACTATTATTTATTAAGTCTTACGATCATTTATTACATCTTTCCCATTGATTTGAGATGTTATTTTTATCACATACTAAATTCCTGTATCGGTATTTTGAGTCTCCTCCATATCCCAGAAGACACAACTCTTAAAGCTTTAAAGTTTATTTCAATATCTCCCGCTCACTGATCTCCTCTGGTGATTCCTGCTTATTCATTTTCCCAAATGAACTTTAGAATTAGGTTTATAAATTGGGGGAGTGGGAAAGAACCACAAAACCTGGTGATATTTTTTTAGGGGGTAAGGATGTCATTAAAATTACAAGCAACTATGTGTTCTTGAACTTTCCTAAGCACATGGTTTATGTTTACATTTGTTCCACGTGTACTTTTCTGTATATCAGGAGTATTTTCTCATATGGGTTTCACATTTTCTTACTGAGTTTATTCCTAAATAGTTTACTTGTTTGTTTTGATTTCAATAAGTCTTTCTTCAGTTATATCTTCTAACTGGGTATCCGTTTACATGAATACTGTTTTCCTTTTTCAGCATAGTAATTTACATCAGCTATCTTCCTATTTTATCATATATTGTAGCTTTTCAGCTGAATTTCTCAGGTTTTCCAGGCATATAATCACATCATCTGCAAATAATATAGCTCTGCATTCTCCATAAAGTTTTTATACCTACCTCTTATATATCCTATGTCTTTCTGTTATACAATTCAATTATATAACATCTTATATAATATATAATAACAATAATCTTATATGATCACTTTCCTTTATATAATCGTTGCTTATTATCCCAGGTCATTGAGTATCATGGTGAGCATCTTTGTCTTGTGTCTGACTTTAGGAACTATTTCCAGATTCCCCCATTAAGTTAGATGTTGGATTTGGGCTGAGGTATATTTATGTTATTAAATTAATGCAATGTCTATGGATTCCTTTTGTATTAAGTGGTTTTTTTAATGTTTATTTTTGAGAGAGAGAGAGAGTGAAGAAGGGGCAGAGAGAGAGAGACAGAGAATCCCAAGCAGGCTTCGTAATGTCAGCACAGGGCCAAATGTGGGGCTCCGGCCCATGAACTGTGAGTCATAACCTGAGCCAAAGTCGGATGCTCAATGGACTGAACTACTCAGGCATCCCTGTATTAAGTGTTTTTAAAAGAATAGGTGTCAACTGCCTTTTCAGAGTCTGTGGAAAGGATCCTTATTTTTCACTTTAGTTTATAATATGATGAATAATACTAACCTATTTTCTGATAATATAACCTATATTCCTAATATGGAACCATTCTTACATTTCTGGCATTAACTTCATAGACATGCATGATTCTATAACATTCTGTTTGCTGATAATTTATTATTTTTTACAATAGTATTTATAAGTGAGCTCATTCTGTAGATATTCATTCTGTACAATTTTTGCCTAGATCCATTATTTTGTAAAGGATTAGCAAAACAGTGATATTATAACTCTATCACTTATATACCAATCATTAATTCTATTTGTTATTAGATGGAATACATCTACAAGGAGAAACTTCCCTTCATCAACTATTTGGTTACACTGAGGTCTAGCTTGTACCTCAGGCAGGTCAAATGCTCCATGTACTATTTTTGAGAATGGTAAGTTGGTTTCCCAGAATTCTTCAAAGAAAATCAATAAGCTTTTGTGGATTTCCTTCAGTATTTCTATGAGCTCATGGATTTTTTACTTCATGTGTTTTAGTCATTGCCATGAGTATTCTTATTGATACTAAACTTGTCCCATATTTTGGCCACTAAAAGTCTTTTAGCTTGGCATCAGGGCCTTTGATGGTGTCCCTGCTTTCTTCATGGGCAGAGGTTTCCAGATTCATCTTACACCACTTATTAGCATCTTAGGCCAGAACAGCCTGGTCTTTATAGTGACCCCTACTCAACCATTAGATTTTGTGCTACAGAAAAATGCATGACTTTGGCAAAGCAACTCAGTTCAGGCTGAATCTGCAGAATGGGTAGTTGGAGGCTTTGAATTGATGTACTTACCACAGCTGGGTCTTCACCCCTTCCTGGAAGTTGATCTGGGTGAAGCTTCCATCTATTCCCTGCACATGTAAATGTTTAGTCATATGAGTGAGACCACCGGGAAGACTACATAATACTTAGCCTACATTTATTATGTGTTACAGCAGTGTTGTAAAGATAAGCAGAGGAGCCCACAAAGGGAATGGGGAGAAGACCAAACATATAGAAAGAAAACCAGGAAACCATAGTGTTACTGAAATCTCTTTCTTTACATTTTCCCCACCATTGTGTCTCCTTTGCGCCTAAAGCAATGCTTGGCCCATAGAAAGAACTGAATACATATTCAATAAATAAATGAATGGCCAACTATGTCGTATTCCATAAAAGGCCAAGCTAAATCATGGAAACATGTTCATTTGCTTTGTCAAAACAAAGGTAACGGTAATGATGTGATAGAAGGGCAGAAGCTGGAATGGGTTGAGAAGTGCAAAGTGGTCAGGCAATAAAGAGAGCCCACGCACTGGTCTTCTCTGGAAGTAACTTGACTAAAGAGTAGAGACTTAATGGTGTTTAGAAAGGGAGAAAAGACAAGGAAATTTACTTACTTTAGTTTTTTTGTGAGGTTTGTTTGTTTTTGTTTGTTTGCTTTGTTTTGCTTCTTAAATTGAAAGAAACCTAAGGATATTTATAGACTGATGGGAAAGAGCAACTGATGGAGTGGTGGAATGTTACATAGTGGAGAGAAAGGGTAAGACTTTTTTTAATTGTTATTTATTTTATTTTATTATTTTTTTAAGTAAGCTGTATGCACAGCGTGGGTCTTGAACACACAACCCCAAGATCAAGAGTCGCATGCTCTACCAACTGAGCCAGCAAGGCTCCTGGAGACGGTAAGATTTTTTTTATGTTTATTTATTTACATTTTGAGAGAGAGAGAGCAAGCCAAGGAGGAACAGAGAGAGTGGGAGAGAGAAATCCCGAGCAGGCTCTGCACTATCAGCACAGAGCCCAGCATGGGGCTTGCACTCATGAACTGTGAGATCGTGACCTGAGCCAAAACCAAGAGTTGGAGGCTTAACTGACTGAGTTATCCAGGCACCCCGAGATGGTAAAATTTTTGAAGCAAGACTCCTGAGGAGGCAAAAGCAACTAAGATCCATAGTACAGGTAGAGAAATCCACCTTAGCAGAAGGAAGGCCAAGGTTTCTATAGAAACAGGAGGAAAAAGAGGGAAGCATGGTGAACATTCAGCAAGAAGTTCTTCAGTAAAGCATAAGAATGATAAATTCAGAACTAGGTGTGATAGGTAATAGTAACAGCCTTTTATGTATTCTAATACTAGCTATGCCTATTTCTAATGGGTATGAGGAACTTGTGTTTCTCATATTGTATTATATTAATATATATCAATGTTTTGTTGAGACAGATTAGAATTAAAACAAAGCCCTTTCTCTAAAACCATCACAGTAGATCCAAGAGATGGCTGAACCCAGAATTAGAAGACCCAGGTTCTAGTGTCAGCAAGATCCAGGTTCTAGTCTCTATGCCTCTGGGTCCATAGATATAATTAGGCTTTATGAATTGGACACATTGATAAGATATTTAAGAGATACAATCAAGAACACATGTCGATTAGCTATGAAGTGGGAAGGGAGAGGAAAAATTAAGAATGACTCCCAAGTTTTTAATTTTAAATAACTGGATGGATGGTAGAAATACTGTAGAGAAAATAATAATAATGGATTATGAGATACATTGAGAGAGTGTACATATTCAATCTATATATGAATTAAACACATTCTACAAAAGACATTAATATAAGAAACTGATACACAATGTTCATTGAAAATATGGAATGTATAGAATAAGTTTTCATGAGCTATAATGGGGAGCCAAACTACAGTACAGTTTAATAGCAAGTCAGGTAAGTGGAAGAAAATATAATCTTACTGTGAACTTAAAAGAAACAGCAGGAATAGATAGGATTTTTAAGAATTTAAATTTTCATATACTCTTATTTATCCCGAGATACCATTGGTCTTGTTATCTCACCCGTTATTTCTTCTGAAACAATTGCATTACAGTAAGAGTAGATAAATACAACCCTGGAGTACTATAGATCACTGAAATGTTGGTTGCTTTAAACAAAAAGAACTATCAAATCAAGTTAGTTTCTGGATCGCTGTTCTCCTGGGTACGGGTTCATCATTCAGAGCTGTCAAAGGGTCTTGTCATTCCCAAGCTTCTGTGACACACAGGACTAATTGTTTGGAGCCCAAGGCAGTGCATGTCCCACTTTTAGGGCATCAAGACAAACATCTTCTGAATTATCTGATCACTGTAATTTTTCTATAGTAATGGCACAATAATGGTGTTTTAAATCCCTTTGTTTTGTGTTTGTAATTCTCACTCACCTGCTAGGGTTTAATCAAGTTCTCACTCTACTTACAGATGATTCAAGTTATTTTCAGACCATCTGTCTTAGCGATTTTCAGATGCATTTTTAAGCTATTATATTTTGGATAACTTTCAATAAGGAGCATAAAACATCTTGATCTTGGTCCAGATGTCTCAGAAGTCCATAAATATAAGGTCTTTCCAGATTTCCCCTCCTTTTAGTGACCTGGCCACGTTCAAAATCCTAGAGAGCTCTTCTCAATGGCTCCTTTATCGCAGCTTCTGATACCTGGTATTCTATGCAGTTTTACATTGTTTTCCCTGTGTATCTAACTAGATTGAAGACCTGTAAGGGCACAAACCATCTCATACTTTTTTTTAACATTTTTTTATTTTGAGGGGAGGTAGGGCCAGTGAGGGAAGTAGAGACAGAGAATCCCTATCAGGTTCTACGCTGTCTGCCAGAGCCTGACACAAGGCTTGATCCCATGAACTGTGAGATCATGACCTGAGCCAAAACCAAGATTCAGATGCTTATCCAATTGATAAACCAGATGTTCCTCATACCTTTTTTTTTTTAAACATCCCTATACATGCATAATACTCTGCAATTTTCTTCAAATATGATCAGATGTTTACTGATGCTAATTAAGGTTAAGAGCCTCTGGAAGTAAGCTGCCTGACTTGAAATGCCACCTCTTCTCCCTAGGAGCTCCATGACTTTGGACAAGTACTCTAACCTCCCTGCTCCTCAGTTTTCTACACTGGTAAACAAGGATAGTGTTATACCTATTCACTGTATTTTTAGAGGAAGAAACAGGTTAATATGCATCCAGAATATAGGTAAAATTCTTGCCATATAGAAAGTACACTATAAATGTTTGCTTGACAATGATAATGACACCTATTTAGCCCTTTAAAGCTTAATTTATTCAATAATGTGGCACTGCTATAAATAATATACATTAATCTGTGTTTTCTCCAGGAATGAAAAATAGGAGCATCTTCTACACTTTTATTTTAATAGGAGCATCTTCTACACTTTTATTTTAGAGTTGGCTACAACTGCCCCCAAGACATCTATGAGCAGACTAACGTTAGATAGATGAGCAGGAAAAGTCTGATCAGCTACTTGGTGACATGTTGGACTGTAAAGCCATGGTGGACATTTACCAAATGAATACCATTTTAAACAAAGGAACCTAACCGATTTAGAGGCTTAATATGCTATTAATGTGCAGACCAAAGCAGTGTAAGACACTATGATGACAAACACTGTGAAGTCTTTTCAGCCCACCTTCAGCAGCAGGGTTAGTGGTACTTCTGGAATATGGCAGATCAGTGTGATTATTCTAGGAAAGAGAAGGAAAGGGTTGGGAAGAAAAGAGAAAGAAGATATAGAAGGCAAAGGATGGTACAAAGCACTGTAAGAGATCACACTGAAATAACTCATAGGTAAAAACAAAATACCTGTTTTCCCCCCCTCGCCATAATATCCAAAAGAAAAGATAATGTTTAGAGATATGAATGTGAGACTACTCAAGAAGAAAATAAGGAGACATTAGATATGAGAAAAGAAAATATTGAAACAGACATGAGGCACCCATAACATCTAAGCAAATAGATTGTCTCAGCAGTCTTGGGTTTTGATACCACATTTTCTAAAACATCCTGTGGCCAAATATATTTTTAAGAACCATGAATGGAATATGGTTGCTGTGGAAACTTTTAAATTTATTTCTTATGAACCTTCTTTGTTTCGTCTACCACAAAAGTAATATGTATTCAATGATAAAACTTTGAATGAGTTCTCAGGCATGTTGTTACACATGCATGCTCATACCCACATACAAAAACACTATAAGCCCATTACATTCATCTAAATTTTATATACATTCTGGTGTTTGCCTTTCATTGTTTGGGGTTTTCTTTAATTTCTTTCTATTTAGGTACACATCAACGAACTATTACATAAATAATGCTGCAAAGCGAATTTGAATGTTTCATTATGCGATTCACTTTTTAATCATTCCTTATTTTTAAAAATGAAGCTACGGGGTGCCTGGGTGGCTTAGTCAGATAAGCGACCGACTTTCGCTTAGGTCATGACCTCGCGGTTCGTGGGTTCGAGCCCCGCATCGGGCTCTGTGCTGACTGCCAGCTCAGAGCCTGGAGCCTGTTTCAGTCTGTGACTCCCTCTCTCTCTGACCCTCCCCTGCTCACTCTGTCTCTCTCTCTCTCTCTCCTAGAAATAAATAAAAATATTTTTAAAAAATGAAGCTATTTAGGAGAAGTGATTTTTGTGCCTCAAGATAGCTAAATGGATATATAGTCAGAAATATCTCCAGCCATCTTTTTCCTGGCGTATAAATAAAATTTTTCTTTGATTGCTGGCTAGGGTCACTACTTTAGAACTTGGAGATATTTTCATCTCTATGAGTTTCAGTGAAGTCAGTCATTGTTCATTAAGTATTCAGGATGATATTGCAGCAAAGGGAGAAATGGCAGAAGAATGTTGACAAACCGAAGGGATCTGCCATATGCAGACAAGAACAGGGAATGTGTATTTCTGAGCAAGTGCTTTCTGAGCCTCTCAGGAAGCCACCAGTTTAGAGGGAAAGGGCTCCCAAAAAGTATGGTCACCTTTTAACTACTCTAATGGACACTAAATGCCAATTGCTGGCATTCCTGATTTCAGTCCAGTATGATTTACATATAGAGGAACTTTAGTTAAAGGATACCAGGAAAGCAAAAACAAAACTCACTATGAATGCCAAACATGTAAAACATAACCTCCTTGCTATGATATCTAAAATTAGTCACCAGGAAATGCATGTGTGTGTACACAAAAGGCTGAAGGTAAATTTATTTTTATAGTTTTTTTTTAAAAAGTGTATGTATGTATTTTGAGAAAGAATGAGAGAGAGAGAGAGAATGTGAGCAAGGGACGGCCAGAGAGAGAAGGAGTAAGAGAGAGATTCCCAAGCAGGCTCCATGCTGTCAGTGCAGAACCTGATGCGAGGCTCACACTCATGAACTGTGAGATCATGACCTGAGCCAAAATCAAGAGTTGGTGGCCTAAATGTCTGAGCCACCTGAAAGGAAAGTACCAAAATGTTAAAAGAGGTTATCTCTACATAAATGTAGGTTTACAGATGATTGGAAGTTTCTTTGTGGTAGAGTCCCCTCCCTAAGGAATGTAGTGATAAAGAAAATAATAAACCTCAAGATAAGGGAAGGCAACCTGGGTGTATGCGTGGTAGGGATATCCCCCATGACTCTGTAACATGAGACTGCCCAATCAGATCATATGTCTGTATGTTACCATCTATGGGAGATAAAGAAGTCAGAAATTTATAAAAGGCTACACCTCACTGGGCTAGGGACTCAGTTTTTCAGGTACGAACCTACTGAGCCTGTGCCGGCACAAATGAAGTTGCTAGAAAGAAAAGCCTCGGTATCACGACTCCCTGGATGAACGTCTTCATTATAAATTACTGATACTGCAGAAAAAAACATCTTGTAAGAAAACAATAATAATTATTTTAATGAATACACTAGAGAAGAAAGAAGATTAAGGTAAAATTAACCATAAGGTTAGAGTTATTTCCCTATGATTAGATCTCAACAAAAGTCTTTGCTTCACAATCCTTAAAATTCAAAGGTCTTACCAAGAAAAGAAAAAAGAAAGAACAAAAAAAATTCACTGAAGACGATATACTTTCATTATAGAAAAACCTTTTTCGGTTTTATTTATGTTAACATATTAATTTATGTTAACATGTCAGCTCCAACTAGGCTGATAACTCAATTTCTAAAGGTCTTGGTTTATCAGTATAGTTCAGTTAGCTCAGATTAACAGTTGTGAAAATTCCTATTTATTGGCATTGGTTTGAAATAAACTGAGTTGGTTTTTGAGAGAAAGGAGATGGAGAAGTCTAATTCCCAGGGTAGAAAAAGGTATCTAACCAACATAGCTTTCTGATAAGTACTATGCATTTAGGAAGTGATAGAAAGTTACAGTTTGTGAGGAATGGCCCCTAAAATAAGAAAACAATTAAACTAATACTTAAAAATTAAAATTAAAAAATAAAAGAACTCTAAGGCAACTCCTTTTCTCTTAATATTTTATTTATTTTTGAGAGTGCAAGCAGGGGAGGGGCAGAGAAAGGGTGACAGAGGATCTGAAGCAGGCTCTGTGCTGACAGCAGGGAGCCCCAGATGGGGCTTGAACTCACAGACTAATGTGAGATCATGACCTGAGCCAAAGTTGGATGCTTGACCGACTGAGTCACTCAGGTGCCCCTATAAAGCAACTTCTAACCTAAAAAATCATTGGGAAGTTAAAAGTTTGATAAGCTCATCATTAATAAAATAAATTTCAGTGTTCTGAGCAGTTTACCCCTCTTTGAATAGAATCATATATGCTGTTTACAGTATATGATTTCCAACTCAGAAATCTCTCCGATTTATCTATCTGTGTTTGGGGGCTTTTCCCTTTTATGTTGTTTTTTATTGTTGTTGCCTTTTGTTTAACTTTTTGGTCCAATGTATATTAAATTTAAGTTAAATTATTTCTTCAATGGTTCTCACAACGTGTATTCCTCAGGAAAGAATGAGAGTAAGACTTAATCACATTCTCCTGGCATTGCTGTGATGAGATTTATGTTTAGACCATGTGTATTTTAAGTCTTAGTTCATTTAAAGTTGAATGTAGATAGGTCTAACAGGCCATGAATCCACCCTGGGTGCCTTCATTTTGAATTTTCATTTACACCCCCTACTTTGCCTATAAAATGTCACAGTAAGAAAAACAGCCCAAGGCTCATACCAACAAAGGGAGGAGACTTAGGCTAGGAGACCGGATTTGGACTTCTCATGCCAGGGACAGCTGAGATCCCTGAAGGCAATAAAAGAAATGGTAAACAGGTCTATCTGGTGTTTGTTCCCCTTAATCTCAGAAAGGAGAATTTCTTCCACACTTTAAGGGATTTAAGAATCCTGTTTTTATAGGATTTTATATAGATTTATACTCTAAAGAGTATAAGTTATGGCCTGGATTAAACTGTTACTCCTTACAAGGACCACATTTTCTTTGAGAAACCAAGAAAAACTGATGATTATAAAGTTGCTATGAAACACTGACTAGAAAAGTCCATCCTGAGGTCTCTGAAGCATTTGCTTCATGAATTTACCCAACATTGCTTTCATGTGTTCTTAGTCTTCTTTGATTTTATGCCATGAATAATTCCCACGTCAATGAGAGATTGCCAGCCCTGGGGTCTCCTAATAAAGACAAGTTGTGTACACACGTAGCCCATACCCTGAAGCAGGAGCCTTCTGTCCAGGCCTCCCCTGAGGAGGGATGGCCAACAGGAAGGTGGACACATCCAATTACACTACATCATCTGACCAGGTTTCTCTCCTCCCTTCAGATTTCAGGCATCTCTGCCTGGGCCCCAGTGTGTTTAAACTCATTGTAGCCCTTCAACAAAACCATCATATCTTTATAACAGTCTTTAAAATGTAAAGTTTTCAAGGATTTTTTTCTTTAGAGTAGTACATATATTGAAATAGCTGTATGGCTTTGCCCAGTAATAAATAACTCCTTGGGAAAAAAAGAAATGCTTAAGATGGATATTCTGCAAAACTCCAGAATTATTGCAAAATCACATTTTTATCTACCATTTTTAGAGCCCATTTGATTTATCCAGCTTGGCATATTAGAATAGACATGGGGATACAAATAGCCTGATAGTTAAAATTTTGTCTGCATATGAATCTCCTCTGGCTTCCTTCTCTGCCAGGAAAATTTTTCCTGTTGTCAGTCAACTGATCCTAATATCTTCTTGGAACAGAGCAAACATTTTAAAGTGCAAAGCAAAAGTCCTCCCCAAGCCCTGGAGAGAAAACTTTTTTTTCCCCCTTGAGCTGTTGATGTCTTTAAAAGAAATAGCTTTAGTTGATTCAGTCAGATGATAGAGGACACATTTAAATCCATATAAAGGAAAATGTTTGAACACCAGTCCCATTGATTTCAAAGAAGGTTTATTTGGGTAACATTTGTTTGAGAACATAATCTGAGTCATAAATTGCATAGTGGGTAAATCTCTCTTAAGCAACAGCAGGGGAGTAGTTTTGTTATTTTCAACTTTGTATCTTCGCTTTGAAAAAGTTCTATATAATTACGCATTTTGAAGTATTGTATCAACTTAGAAAGGAATTCAGGCCTCTTAATCATGGACTGCATTGCTTCCATTAACTGATGATTTCCAATTATTTTTAGAGTTTTGGTCCAAATTAGTTACTCTGAACCTAAAGAAGAAAATGAAGACACAATTTTGTCTTAAACCTTAGTAAAGGGTTTTGTTTTAAGGCAGACAAAGCAAGTCTTCTTATGATAGCCTAAGGTAATTGATCTAGTCTTGGAGCTTATTTCGACTAGTCACCCAACACACATTACTTGAACCATTGGCTAAACATAAATTGATAGAAAATAGTCACCAGGGAGACTAGAAACACAGTAGTGATAGTCACCAAAAAGAATTTAAACCAATAAAGCAAATAAGCCCCCAAACTACAACAAAGTGTCTATAGAGCTCTTCATTGATCTTGTATTTTAGAAAAGTGGTGTGTTAGGGATGATTCATGAGCTAGATAAGAAAATGGTTGGGGGCTGGTTTAAGGTGGAGAAAGAAACACAGGAAACAGCAAGCAATACTGGTAGAAAGAAGAAGTGTGTGGGTTGTTTTTTTTTTTTGAGCTTTTAAAGTTTTCATTACCAATTTTGACTAATAAAATATTTTTGCTCAATTTAAATAAAGCAAGTGATATGTGCCCAAAATGAGACTATAGAATTATTTCAGAATTAATGAAGGTATTGTCTTATTTGAAAGCTGTTTGGGCAATAATAGGTATATTAATGAAGGATTCTCCTGAGGAATGGAATCAATAGGAGATATAGCTAGCTAGCTAGCTATCCATCCATCCATCCATACATACATACATCCATCCAACCATCCATCCATCTATAGATGGAGAGATTTTAAGAAACTGACTTACACAACTGTGGGGGCTATAAAGTCTGAAATCCATAGGGGAGGCCAGCAGGCTAGAAACTCAGGTAAGAGTTGATCTTGCAGTCTTGAGTCCCAAATCTGCAATGGAATGGAAAACTCGGGCAATGTTTCCATGTTGCAATATTGAGGCAGACTTGCTTTTTCCTCAGGAAACCTTAGACTTTGCTCTTAAAGCCTTTAACTGATGAAATAAGGCCTATCCACTTTACGGAGGGCACTCTGCTTTTTCAAAATTTATTGACTGTAAATGTTGATCACATCTAAAAACTACTTTTATAATAGCATCTAGACTAGCATTTGACTAAGTAATTTAGGCACTACAGCCTAGCCATATTTACACATCGCAATAGCTTTAGCGACTACCCTTAACCTTTATACATTTTAGTTTCTCATAGTGTCTAAAGAAGTATGATATGATGTGTTAAATATTAAATAGAATGTTAAATAATATATGCATTTTTCAGATTTTGGAGTTTCGTGTGCCTCTGGGGTGTGTGTGTGTGTGTGTGTGTGTGTGTGTGTGTGTGAAAGTTTGTGCCATTTGCTCAGTATTTCTGGTGTGTGTTTATCTTTCACGTGCAAAACAAGTGTATGCTGCCACAGCATTTCTAATGCAACCTTACCAAAGAATATAATCTGTACATCTCAAACACTACAGTTGAACATACCTCCAATGATAATATTTAAAGAGTCCCACTCCAGATTCTGTATAATACATCCAGTATCTTTGAAGCGGGAGGACTTAAATATAAGGAATAAATTCTCCATTAGGATATATGACTCCTAATATGACACCATTGATCTTTGTCCTTCATTTTAATACTAGCAAGATAAAAATAATATATCAGACATTTCATTTGAGCCATTTACATCTATTGTTAAAAGTGACTGCTTATAACTTTAAATGGCTTATTTTTTTGTTTTCACTCATGTTTGTGTTTGCAAGTGTGTCATTCAGTTGGTTGAGTGATTGGGTGATTTTTGAACTCAAATAATTTATTTATCAAAACTGGGAAAAAGAGTACCTAAGACTATAAATGGAAATTTAGAGAATGATTTTGAAGAAACTGATCATACATTTTAGCTGATTTTGTTGAAAGTCTTAATATCCTAATATCTATTATTAATAAAGATGAACAATTTCACTGGCCTCTATAAAATAATGCATTTTTTTTCTCTTCAGTACTCATCTTTGTCTGGAAATTGGATAATAAATATCAGTGTTCTTGTAGGTGAGATCTGAAATGGGTCTCACAAGGCTAAAGTCAGGGTATCAAGGAGCCTCCATTCCTCCAGGAGGCTCTGGGTAGAATCTGGTCCCTCATCCTTTCTAGCTTCCAGAGGCCACCCCACCTGCATGCTTGGCTCAAAGCCTCTTCCTCCATCTCCACCAAGCAACATCAGGCCTTGACCTTCCCATATGGCCATCTATCTGGGTCTCTCTTCTCTGCCTCCCTCTTGCACTCTCACCTATGAGAGCTACAAAATAATAAATTTAAGCTTTTTTAAGCCACAAAGTTTGTGGTAATTTTTTATAGCAGCTGTACAGAAATTTCTGAAAAAGAAAGAGAGAGAAAGACTGTTACAGTATAAAGAAGATAAAATCATCCTTAAGGATAAATCTAGAAATTTATTTATATTTTCAAGTAAAACAAATATTTGCCAACTTAGCAAAGGCAGACAGTCCTTTTATTCATATGCTTTGATGGTAGTGGGGACGGATACCAGTTCTGATTACCTATAAAAGAGATTTGAATATATGCTACCAAAGTTAAATAGATGTTTAAATTGCTAATATGATTACCAGGCCAGACCAGTCTAATCACATGCAGCTCCCCATCCCGAAGTCAGTTGATTAGCAACTTAAATTCCATGTGCAACCATAATTCCTACTTACTAGGTAACCTAACAGATTCACAAGTTCCAGGCTTTAGGATATGGACATCTTTGTAGGGGTCATTATTTTACCTTGTAAGTTAATAATTCTTGAAGCTGGGTGATGGACACATAAGGGCTCATTATTCTAATCTATCAATTTTTCTCAATTTTAACTTTTGAAAATGAAAAGGTAAAACATAAATAAATTCAGGATCTTATATCATCCAAGGAATTGTGTCTAGAAGAGATTTCCAAATTCAGTTACAACCTCATTAGTATTCAGCCTCTTAGGAAATTTCCATATTTATTTCCAGTGAGCTATCTGAAAAAATGACAAAATAATGCAACAGTTTTCAAGCTTAAAAGTATAAAAATATAGGAATACATTTTGCTTCCAGCAAACAGCCTTTCCTCAGATTTAATTCCCCCACCCCCACCAAAAAAAGAGGTTTAAAATAATTGTTTAAAAAATACTCATTACAGATCCTTAGAACTTTTAGGTTTGAAAAGGTCTTTCATATCATCTGGTCCAAGTACTCTCTGACACAAGACTTCCTGTCAAATGATCATCCACATGTTTATTGAACATATCTGGGGTGGGGGTTGGGAAATCACACTCTCTGATTTAGTTCATTTCATCTTTGAACAACTATGATTATTAAAATTTTGTCCTACCAATGCAGCTATGGAGTTATTCTACTAACCAACTAACTAACTATATATATATAGTTTAACTATACTATAGTATAGTATTCTACTACCTATATATACATTTATATGATAGTATAGTATATTTATACTATAATATAGTTTAGTATACTATTCTAAGTATAATACTACCTCTACATAACAGTTCAGAAACAGGAAGTAGCCCAAATGTCACCCCAAGGCTAAATACCTTTAGTTCCTCTGGACATCAATGGCAACCCAAAATTGCTAAAGGAGAAAGACTGTGGCACACCTGGGTGGTTCAGTCAGTTAAGCCTCCTGAATCTTTGTTTTCAGCTCAAGTCATGATCTCACAGTTCATGGATTTGAGCCCCATGTTGGGCACCTTCCACTGACAGTGCAGAGCCTGCTTGGAATTCTCTCTCTCTCTCTCTCTCTCTCTCTCTCTCTCACACACACACACACACACACACACACACACATACTTTCTCTCTCAAAACAAATAACTGGAAAAACTTAAAAAAAAAAAAGAATGAAAGAATGTGTCCCTATGGAATATTTTATTGGTGTTAATTTGTCACTTTAAGTGTAAATTCCCTAACAACTCATTTTTCTGGTATATCAAATCATAATACATTGGGAAAATGTAGAGAAGATTTTTCCTATGGCTGTACTCCAAAATCCAGCCTCACAGATTTTCTGGGATTCTTACCTTCCATTGATAGGATATTCAGCTAGGTGGTAAATAACCATTTTTGTCCTGAGATAGCCCTAGATATAACTGCCCTGCACACTTATGAGCTAGAGTGTAGATGGCTGGATTAGGGAGATCAGAAGAGTGTAAAGTGGTACAATTGATTTCCAGTGAGCTTCAACCTTCACTGAAGACTTTGAATTGTATGAGGACAGTTGAATCTCTGTAACTTGAGAGAAGCTGATCTCTTTCTACTTATTAGATTTTAAAACCAATTTTACTTGAAAAATAAAATTTCACCAAAAAAATGCATGTTCCACTTTTCATTTTTCTGGTACCTAGTTTACCAAGATTCACTACAAAGCTTCAAGTGACACAGTTAAACAAGAGGCCATGGCCTCATAACATTTAAAGCTTTTAAGGCTTATTTAACACATTTTGTTATCTCAGGAAAACTTTGGTTCTAATAAGATGTAAAGGAGGAACAGAGCCATGCCATTGGATGTCATTAGACAAAAAGGATAAATTCTAGACAGAATTAATATAGATATGAAATGGGGGGCAGAAGTTGTCCAACAGACTTAGGATGCTCATTTCTCACCACCTTACAACACAGTTAACTGCTTCAACTTCTGTCAAGCAGGGCCTCAACTGTATGGCTGATGGAAAACATAAATCATTAAAGGCCCTGGTTAAGATATTTTACCCTCAAAGCTATTCAGTGACTTTTCTGAATGGAGATCTTCTATCAATGGCTTTTTTAATACTTTCGTTGATTCTAGGTCTAGAAGCTTCTGGTGGGAATCCATTGTTTATCCCACTTTCAGAAAGGATCACCTCTGTTTCCCCAAATCATAGACTTAAAGACCACTCGACTGTTCACCTGAATCATACACCAACCCACATACCTGACCAATTACTTAGTTACTTGGGACATCATGAGGAACCAGTGGCCCTTAGACATAGCCTATCATGCTACAAACGGTCACCATACTGTCATGTGTTTTACCATTTCATGGCGACATCTACAGGATCACTTTCAGAATATGTGCAGTTTTTATGAACGTTTGCCTCTGAGAACAGAAATCAGTTACAGGCCAAGAAACACAAGCTCAACACAGACAACTTTCATCCTATCTATTTAATGTTTACACAAAAAAAGTCAGCTGACTGACACTAGAATTAGCTTGGGTCTAGATGATCTTTTAACACAGCAGTTAATTTTTTCGTTTGTGTTCTGTCCCTTCTTTTGAACTTGCCTCTAAACAATCTTAGAAGCAGCTCTGGATATACTCAGCTAAAGCCCCCTCATAATAGAGACTATTTGGCTGCTGCCACTTGGGTCTGGCAAGCTCAGAATATCCCAAACAGGCCATTCTTTCTGCTAACTAATCACTGTCAGAAGGATGAGCTACATGTCAACCATTCTAAAACCAAGGTTAGTGTGTTTGTTAGATGTATGCATCTTTTACTTGGCTTAAAAATAACAAGCCAAGCAACAAGTTAACTTATTTATTTGGATTGGCATAAATGTCATGAATAAGTCATCTTAGTAACTATTTGGGCAGTAGAATTATTAAAGCGGACATTCCATGAGTGCTTTAGTAAGACTGTGTTTTGATGAAGGAGGCATTTGGTCATACCTCCTTTCAAAATTATTTTCAGGGTTCCTGGATGGCTCAGTCGGTTGAGCATTCGACTTCGGCTCAGGTCGTGATCTCATGGTTGTGGGTTCAAGCCCCACTTCAGGCTATGTGCTGACAGCCAGCTCAGAGCCTAGAGCCTGTTTCAGATTCTGTGTCTCTATCTCTCTCTGACCCTCCCCTGCTCACACTCACGCTCTCTCTCTCTCTCTCTCTCTCTCTCTCTCTCTCAAATAAAAAATTATTTTCAAGTGAATGGGGCACCTGGGTGGTTCAGTCAGCTGAGAGTCCGATTTTGGCTCAGGTCATGATCTATGGTCTATGAGTTCAAGCCCTGCATGGGGCTTGACTTGCTGACAGATCAGAGCCCGGAGCCTTCTTCAGATTCTGTGCCTCCCTCTATCTCTGCCCCTCCCCTGCTCACACTCTGTCTCTCTCTCTCTCCCTCAAAAATAAATATTTAAAAAATTTTTTTTAATTATTTTCAAGTGAAAATCTTATAACTATCTTATAAGAATTAGCATGTCACGACATCTATCACCTGTATGTCCATCAGAATAAATGGCTTCAAAAGTCATTGTTTTTAAAAATTCTGGCCTTTGCAGTGGGTACTGTTTCAGCTCACACAGCGTAGGGTGGCATTCCTTCCTCAGTTGGTTTTTTAGCTTCCACACAAAGATGCAGCTCCAGTGTTTGCCAAGAATCAGTGATGCCTATTCGTAATTTCATTACATCCTTTCCTTCATCTTTTCTCTTCTTTTACTTTCATTTTTACTCATTCTCTGTATACTGCTTAAAATTCCATATTTAATAAATGAGAAGATGGACAGACAGAAGGATAGATGGACAAATTTGTCCTGCTTAAAAATGAAGCTGAGCCCTTTTCTATGGTGCATCTTAGTGTTTATTAAAACACACTTATGATGACTTTTACAGTCTCATCTCTTGGTTGGCTTTTTCTACTACCCCCTCACACATACACACACACACACACACCAATACAGTGAAGTATTTACAACTCCAAAAACATATCAGTTCCTCCTTGGGACACATTTCTTTACCATATGGGACCTCATATTCTTATCAGGAAAATAGAAATAATGCCCTATTTTATACTGTGGTTGTAAGAATTGAAAGCATTAATTTTTGACAATCTCATCACATGGTATCTGACACATAGAAAGTGTGCAGTAAATGTTATTGGTTATTGTGATTGCTGTGGTAGTGATGCTCATGTTTTCCCCCAAACCCATGGATTTACACATATTTTTATTTTCTCCCTAAAATAGTGCTTTATTCACCTGCCAAATTCATGTTAATTTTTCTCAGTGAGGCCCTTTTTAATCCCTCTAGGGTAAGTTAGGGTCTTCCTTATCTGTTTGTTAAACATTTTTATAGACCTTTATTATTGTGTTTAATGCATTATACTCTAATGGTGTCTAATGTCTTCATGTAGTTCTTTTCCTCACTAGATTTTTTTGAATTTTTTAAAATGTTTTATTTCTTTTTGAGAGACAGACAGAGTGTGAGTGGGGGAAGGGTAGAGAGAGGGAGACACAGAATCAGAAGCAGGCTCCAGGCTCTGAGCTGTGAGCACAGAGCCTGACACAGGGCTTGAACCCATGAACCGCGAGATCGTGATCTGAGCTAAAGTCAACTGCTCAACTGACTGAGCCACCCAAGTGCCCCACTAGATTTTTTAAAAAGATTATTTATTTATTTTTAGAGAGAGAGAACATGTGCATGAATGGAGGAAGAGACAGAGAAAGAGGGAGAGAGAGAATCTCAAGTGGGCTCCACATAGTCAGAAAGAGCCCAACACAGGGTTCAATTCCCACCAACAGTGAGATCATGACCTGAGCTGAGATTAAGAGTCAGATGCACAACGGACTGAGCCTCTCAGAGGCCCCATCCCCACTAGATTCTTAAAGGTGGGGGACATGATTTCCTTAGGGATGTTCCTGACACTTAGCCCAGAATAGATCATCAGTATAGGGGAAAGAAGGAAGAAAGGAATGGAAGGAGGGAAGGAAGAAGGAGAAAAGAAGGAAAAAAAAGAGAGGGAAAGGGAAGGTGAGGAAGAGAAGAAGGAAGGGAAGGGAGAAAAGAAGGAGAGAAAGAAAGGAGCAAGCAAACAATTGAATCCAGTCCTCTGGCAGCCATCCTGTCCTCCATCATTCTTGGAAGATCCCCAACAGTGATGCATTGATCTCATTTACAAATTCTGTCAGTGCACTGATTAACAGTTCCCAAGTTTATCACTCAGGGCATAAATAACTCTGGGTCTAGAAGATATTAATTCATTTGCAGTGACTAATTTGGCTCCTATTTGATGATAATGCCAACTATTGACTAAGGCAAAATCCCTCAGCTTGCCAACCAAAAAAAAAAAAAAATCACTTATTCAGAAGATGGCTCATATAGGAAAGAAGCAGCTGCTTTTGCAATTGACACAAATGAGCCAAAATTTGTTTCTTTAGGGAAAAAACTCATTCCAGTGATTCATTTAGCTTCAGTGGTGAGGTTTTGGTGAAGACAAGAGAAGTGGCAAATGAAGGATAAGGGAATACCAAGAAGGTACGCATATCAATTTCCTTCATTGTTTGCTTTCTCTGTGATGATTTTTCCTGTCTCGATTACCTAAGTTACAGATGCAGAGTTCTTATTGATCTAGCCTGTTACAGTGGAGAAAGAAAGTTCATTCAGAAAAATAAAATTAGGGGCACCTGGGTGGCTCAGTCAGTTAAGTGTCCGACTTTGGCTCAGGTCATGATCTCGTGGTTCATGGGTTTGAGCCCCGCGTCGGGTTCTGTGCTGGCAGCTCAGAGCCTGGAGCCTGCTTCAGATTCTGTGTCTCCCTCTCTCTCTGCTCCTCCCCCGCTCATGCTCTAGTCTCTCTCTGTCTCAAAAATAAATAAAAACTAATAAAAAAGAGTGAAAAATAAAATTAATTGGAAATTGGAAACGTTTTCTCATAAAGAGCAATAGCTTTTCTCCCTTTGATGTGACAATGATCTTCCTTACAAACATTCTGCCTTGGAGGTACTGTTCATTGGCAATAGAACTCATAAAGGTGAGAAAAAGTTTCCCACTTTATGATCTAATATTTCAAGCTCTGGAAATACTACAATATGTAAGTTTCATCATATACCCTGTTAGAAGATCCCAATAGTTGACAAATTTTTTATGGTATAAAGATATGTGGTAACTAATATGTAAAAGAGGTTGCTATTCTCACTCACTCACACACACACACACACACACACACACACACACGCATGTGTGCACACACCAGCTCTCTTGCCACAGTGGAGGGAATGAGCACATAGACGTCAAAAGTCAACTCTCTTCCTTCAGCCCAGGTTCTTTCCCACATCAGTGTGTTGTGGGACCCAACAATGACTGAAGAATTCCTCCCTCTGGAGCAGACTTAGCCTTTATCCCGGAATCTGGTTGTGCTCTCTCCTTTCTACTCTGCATTTTTTCTTCTCAAAACTATCAACCAAGAAGCCATCTGTGATTAAACCTACTCTACTCTTTCTCTGTTTATATATATCTTCAAATAAACATGTTTTCTGTTTGCATTTTGTAGTACCTCTTATCTAAATCTTTTTGGCTCTTGTATAACTATTCTTGTGACTTTTGATTCTCTTTGTCTCATATCCAACTCCTCCACCCCCAGCCCCCACCATTCTTACTCCCAAAAATCTGACTGCAGGTATGCAATTTCTACCCCTTCCAGCTCACCCTACACATCACTGTATGTCTCCTAAGTCACAGTTCAGGAAAAGTTTGAGTTTCTTCATCTTTTGTTATAAACCATTTGCAGTCTGACAGTGGCAGCCTACCTTTTCAGCCATGTCATCACTCACCATCTGGACACTGGACAGCCACCTCCCTTAGCCAAACCTTCTCTAGATCAATAAAGAATATGACCAGCTAGCCAGTTTCTCAAGTAAAAACTTAGGAATTATCTTTGAATCCTCTCTTGCACACCCCCCCCATTTAATCCACTACCAAGCCTCTTGACACTACTTCCATAACATATGCCAAATCTGTCCATTTGAATTACTACCTATCTAAACAACCGTTATCATTGAGGTGGGCTACTGTAGTATTTCCTAGCTGGTCTCTTCTTGGTCTCTCTACAATCCACTTTCCACACAACATCTGAAGAGAGCTCCATTAAACCATAAATCAGATCATATCACAACCCTGCTTAAAATCCTCCAGTGATATTTCATTCGACCTAGAATAAAATCCATATTTCTGCCCCTATGTCATCTGGCTCATATGGACCTGTTTGACCCCAGCCTTTACCACTCTATCATCTCCCACTGTGCAACAGCCACACTGGCATTCCTTATATTCTTCTTTCATACATTTTCACTGAGAGTCTTCATTAGCTTTTTCTTTCTGCCAATAATGCTCCCCCCACAACCCCAAGCTTTGCATGGTCACTATCTTTGTTGTTTAGCTCCCAGCTTCATAGATCCAATGTAAAGTAGCCACTAAGACATGGTCATCATACCCTGCATGGAATTTATCTGATATTTCTTTTTGGTTTTTGTTTATATGTTTATTTTCTGTCTTGTCCACTACTGAATTCCCCCATATCTTCAACAGTGCTTGAGTCTCAATAAATGTGCTTAACGGATGCATGAACCTTACTTTCCATTTCTTTGCCCCGTCTACAGCACTGGACAGTATTTCTGAGGGGGAATGATAGGACCAATGACCAGATATAGATTGAGTTGGTATGGAGACAAGAAAAGCTGAGGAACAGTAAAAGATAATGGCTTGACTACAGGGGAGGGTCTTTATTGCCCAATAGTTAAGAGACAAGGTTAATGAAGATTTCAACATCAAACTAAGAAAGTTTGGGTCAAATCTGATAAGTGAGAGAGGCACCTTCTTCAACCTGGGTAAACACAGATCATGAATTCCATGGAGTCAGTTTTGTTTGCTTTTGTCACTACTATAAATTCAATGTCTACAAAACATGGGTACTCAATAAATAGTTGAAGGCCTTAATGAATGAATGAATGAATGAACATGATACAATCATTAGGATTCTTTGTTTAGAAATAGTTTATAAGACCCAACAGAGATTAGACTATAGAATTTTTTAAATCTGGACAAGGGATTATATTTAAGTGAGTTATTACGTTTCAGTTTCCTGTGTCTTTCCTAAGACCACTGAATCATGTGACATTGGGATCCAGAATCCAACTGTTAAAAAAAAAAAAAAAAAAGAATCTGACTGTTGTGAGTTTCCTTTGTTTCTTATACGCACATTAAAGTTTCTTAAAGCAGGATCTATATTTGAGGGAAATAGTGGATGAGGACAAGTTGTCAGAATTTTGTGAAACACAGGAAAGAATCAATGTGACTGATTCCAACCTTGCAGGCAGAGAGAATGACACCATCATGGCAGAATGCAAGAGACTTGTCCATCAGTATGAAAAGACCTCCTTATTTTTAAAACATGTAGGGTTATAGCTTTTCACCTTTTGGGAAACACTGTAAAGTCATGCATAAGGTAAAATGTGAGACTAAGCTATGAAATTATATGTTCCCAAAACCATGGAAGGTACTACACTGTAATAAATAGCAAAGATATTTCCCCTGCATCCCATAGTGTGAGAGCACTGAAGACAAATAAGTCTCGTTTCTTCTTGTCAAAACCTATATTAAAGGCATGCTACTCCTGTTTATTTCATAGCAAAAGCATTACATATGTCTCAGTAAATAGCTCTTTATGCAATAAATCCTTGAAATTGGCTCCCTCCCAGCCATGAACAGATATAACATTGGAGCAATGCTAGAAAGTAAGGAAGGAATGCCAGAGATCTAATTTGAGGAAAGATCTGAATGCAAATGTCTCCAGCAAATAGTAACATTTAGGAAGTTGTTCAGTTTTCCATAGTTCAGATTTTATTCATTACTCTTAGGCTTTAGAATCTAGAATCCATACTTAGAATCAGATTTTTTTTTGAATGTACAGATGGATTGAGGCCAGTGGATGCTACTCATGAGAAGAAATCTTAAAACATAGAACTACTTTGGGCACCTGATAGCCTCTATATTTTTGTGTTATGAGAAACCTGACATTTAGAATACCCTGTGAGTTAAATGCCCAAAAGTAAATCAGCCCTTCCCAGCATGGTGGATAAATGTTTAATACAAATGGGTAGACTAGTCATCATAAAACCCTAAGTTCCTCTTGTCAGTTTCCAGTTAATCACTATCACATGGGAGAAGGGAAGTTAGGAAGATCAGTGACAGAAGTGAGTATTGGAACACACCCACAACTATACCCTTGAGACTGCTTGCTTCATTGCAATCATCTTAGAGGCTCTGATTTTATGAGTTTGTTGAGAAAGTAAAGACAATACCTTGGGAGATTCCATGTGAATTGTTCTACAGACAAAAACCTTCCTGTATTTTTCTCCAAGCTAAATAAGAAGTAATGTTGATGCCAGTTTAAAAAAAAAAAATTTAAAACAGGAAAAAAAAAAACCCACTACTGGTTAAAGATTTATGCCACAAAATTTTAGTCACACATTAGTGAAGTGGGGGTTACAATAACTAATCACTTCACTGTTCATGTCAAGGGAGGCATGATGGTCTTGTCAAAACAGAAAAAAGGAAAAATAAATAAATAAAAGCCAAAAACTAATTAAGGCACTATACCCGACAGTAAAAATTTCTTCACTACCACCCCACAAAATGTCTGGTAAAATCAATACTTCAATGAAAAGAACATATTTAAACATGAAAGAGGATCATAATTTGCTTCATAAAGTTCTTTGCTTCATAGATGACCATTCCCAGGGCATCTTCATGTAGGAACTCTAGGTGATGAAATTGACACCTGATGAGGGAAACACTTAAAACTTTTTAAAACATACTAATAATTACTACTCAACAATCCCAGTTCAAATACTGCATGAAAGATCTTGAAGTTATGTATGCTCTCAGTCAGCAAATATTTACGTATAACTTCATATCTGCATGATACAATGTTTCAGTGCCAACTATCGGAACCATGCTCATCTTGATCCAGCAACAAGAAAGGACCAAAGCAACTCCTCTCAAAGATCCCCAGACTGTCTCAAGCCTCAGAACACTAATTAGGATATAGCCAGTGACTTCTTTGGCTTGTGCCAAGCCATCTAGGTAGAGCATGTCCAATGCAAAAGCAGAGGAAGAAGAAGGAAGTGATCTTTTTTTTTTAATGATTTTTTAAATTTATTTCTAGGAGAGAGAGAGAGAGAGACAGCGTGAGCAGGGGAGGGTCAGAGAGAGAGGGAGTCACAGGCTGAAACAGGCTCCAGGCTCTGAGCTGGCAGTCAGCACAGAGCCCGACGCGGGGCTCGAACCCACGAACCGCGAGGTCATGACCTAAGCGAAAGTCGAACGCTTAACCGACTAAGCCACCCAGGCGCCCCGGAAGTGATCTTTATCCAAGGCTCAGGGCTTTGGAGAAAGAGCCCTTCTGTATCCTTGGCTTGTTGTGAAACAGCTAACTTTTAAAATATAGAGACCCTATTTATTCATCTTAATACTGTAATACCTCTATCACTTTTATCACTTTCTCCAATATGGATAAAGATCTAGTCATACACTACAAGGAAAAAGTGTTTTCTTTCTGCAAAGAGATATGTTTTTGTAGTTTTCTGTGTGTCAAGGACAACTGAGCTCAGAAGGCATAAATTAGATTTATTTAGAGTCTGAATTTATATAACACTAAATTGTGACATTTTATTTCACTCAAGGTTGGCCTTGAAACCACGTCACTTTGTTCCGAAGGTGTATTTTTATTTTTGTATATACTAGATTTATAGACCTTTTGTGAAGGATATATAATAGTGTTAAGTTTAAGTGTATTTTAATCACTTAGCAAAGTGCTAATAATTGATTGCATTTAGTGAATGAATGTTCAAAAAAAACCCTCAAAATTCAACTCTTCAAACACATTGTGTTACTATTTACCTTTATTCATCAGGTGATTATGCTGCAATTACCTGGAAACAAACAGCCCCTAACGTTGCCTCATGTCTGGTCCTTCTTTCAACACTAGCTAATTAAAGATGTTTAGAAAGCAAAAATTAAAAGTAAATTTGATCATCTGTAGTCAACAATGACAAAATGCCCTTTTTTCAAATTATAATGCTTTTTATCAGGCATAAAAAAGCATAGCACCAGAAACATAAGCCTAAAGAAATAAGTCGCTTTCCATAATTCAGTTTAAAAATGATTAACTCTTGGTCATTTCTCAAAGTCCGTCTTCTAGGTCAGGAAAACTGAGAGTCATTTAGAGATACATAATACCCTTCCCTAAATATTTCCAATCCAAGACCCTCATCTGTATTAGAAGTAGGTTATGAACGAATTACACAACAGCCGTTCAGGTGCTCCCAAACTGTGAACACCCATCTTGCAAACATTGAAAACTCATGAGTAAAGTGATGCACATTTTCTTCCTTCACTGCAACAAAGCTAATCTGTGCCAGTTATGGAAACCTTCTCATCTCTTCTCTATGCCTCCCATTCTTAGTCTCTAAGAAGATTATGCACACATTACAACACAGACTAACAGGCTTCTGTGAGATTGGGGAGGACTCAGATACCTTCCAGTTTTTGAGGCTCCCAGTAAACCAAACATTAAAGATGCATTAAAGTGAGGTTACAAATCTGTGGCATATTTTAAAAGTGCAGCCCTGACAATGAATCTCAGTGATAGTATGGCTAGCCTCATTAGGAGACAACATCAGGAGTCTAAATCTGAGGCCCTTCATGAAGATGAGAACAGACCAAATGGCTCTCCTGGCTGCCTCTATAATTAGCCTGCTATTTACTCCCAGCTTTCATTCTCTTGCAGCTTTCTAACCGGTTTCTCTGCCACCAGTATTTCACACCTCCGATCCATCCTCCATCATGCTGCCAGAGTGATCTTTCGAAAATGCCTGTTTGATCATGCTATTTCCCTGTTTAAAACCCTCACATTTCCAGTCATCTGCACGATGAGTCAGTCCACCCCACAAAGGGACCACGGAAGCCCTTCCTTGCTCTAGCCAGGCCCCGGCTCGCCATTCCGTCCCCATCTCCCAGTGCATTTCTTCTCTCCCAGGTAGCCTCTGTGCTCTGCACACGGTGATGTGCTCCCACTGTTCCCCAAGCCTGGATGGTTCTCTCTCTTTTGCCATCTGCCTGCAAAGCACCTGTTCCTTCTTCAGGATTCATTACTAGCCTTCCCCAAGCCCCTCAGGAGGCTCTGGCCACTGACCCCTCTGGTCCCGTTGTGCCCAGTTACCTTTCTCATGCTCTTTATCACTTTACTTGCTTATGAGTTTGACTCACCTGACTACCCTTGAAGTTTCTTGAGTGCAAACATTATGTCCTATCCATTTCTGTATTCTCAGAGCCTAGAGCAAGGGAGGGCTAGACTGATATGGATTATAGTATTTTCATCTTTATTGTTGTTTAGATTACCTGATTTTTCTTCACTTGTTTCCCTCTTTTTCCCTTTTTACCATTCCATTGTTGAATTTTAAAAAGCACTTAAATCTTGGCTGATAAGAGTTGAAATGATGTTATTCAAAGACTCATCATGGATAAGTAGAATTCTGTTTTGAAGGAGGTTTATACATAATTTTTAAAAAGCTATCAGCTTTTAAATTCCTTGAGCTTCTAAGACTCTCCGTGACAATCTCCATACATCTCTTCATACTTAAATCTGCTCCTCTTCAAGCACTAACAGACAAGAAAATTTTAGGTTTTTATTCAACTTTATTATTTCTCTCTTTGGTTTTATTGTCGCAGTATTATTTTTTCCTGCTACTAGTTCATCTCAAATGTGTGATGTTTCTGTGACGTTGTAGATTTAGTGACTTTCATGGGCTGGCCTGCCCACCCCCATCCCATCCCTGATAGTCTCTTCTGTGGGGAAATGTATTTTAAGTTGCAAACAATGTGCCTCAAAATTCTTCTGGAACTTAGCATATTTGTAGGCTGTGGATTCTCTATCGAGGTTAGGAAACCTGACACGTGCTAATTTGAGGTATTCATTCAGCAACTATTTATTGACGAACATTTGTCAGGATAAACATCAGGCTGTAAGGATAGGGGCCTGCCTTCTAGGAGTTTACACTGTACCCCTAACTTTTGTTAAAAATCGGCATATTTCTCTTTCTGCCTCTCCAGTCTTTATTGCCCCTCATGAAAACAGATAAATTCTGTTTATGAGCTTAGTCACATGGAAGACAGCTATTATGAGAATAATAAATTAACTTTTATCCTTCTGAGAAGCACCTCATAGATATTGGAAATATTTTGTCATCTTTGTTTCCTTAAATACTCATTTGAGATCATAATCATCCAAGAATATTTTCCTTGTAGATGAGCTTCCCTCCATCTCAAAGAGATTTGTGATATTTTGTTATTTCATAATATCTACACCAACCCTTGAACATCCTTCTAGGAGAAATCCTCAAACTGTACGCTTATTGTTGTAGCCCCCTTTTTCTCCAGTCTAGATGAAAGAGGATCCATCCACAGTTTGAGGGTCTCATTTATTGTCTCCTACCAAGAGAGAAAGGATAATGGGTCTGGAGATGTAAGGTCTTTAACAATGTACCATCCGAAGCATTTAATATGTGAATTACTGGCCTTAAATGGTTATCCTTTAATCAGATCAGAATTATTCTTGGCAACTAATGGATGTATCTGTAAAATGGAATTTGTCCATTAATGATAGAAAGGTTTCTAAAGATCTTTTAACATGAGATAAATAAAGCAGTAGATCAACAGAAGATAGGTACATTTCATAATAATCACTCTGAAAGAGCTATTTCAAGTAATAATTACCCACTCAGAAATGATGGGGGAATTTCTAATGGCTGTAACTGTAAGAATCACTTACCACGTGGCAAGACCAACCTGCCATTTCCCCAAGCTTAAAATGGAAACATTCATTAATGGGAAAATAATGTCTTACTTCCCTCTCTTAACATTTTTAAATTCAATTAATGAAGTACAATGTTTTCATCTCCACAGTTTTACTCACTTTCCTAAGAATGAGATTTTTTTTTAATTTTTTTTTTATGGTTTATTTATTCCTAGGAGAGAGAGAGAGATAGCGTGAGCAGAGGAGGGTCAGGGAGAGAGGGAGTGACAGACCGAAACAGGCTCCAGGCTCTGAGCTGGCAGTCAGCACAGAGCCTGACGCGGGGCTCGAACCCAGAACCACGAGATCATGACCTAAGCGAAAGTCGGACACTCAACCGACTAAGCCACCCAGGCGCCCCTGGAATGAGATTTTTTTTAATACAGCCTTCCATGCATACAAGGTTAGCAAAACAGTATATTCCTTTTCTGTTCCCATGGAACCCTTCTTTCTATAGGACATGCCTTACCTTTCCTGATAAGGTCATTTCTTTAATCATTTCAACATTTGGCAGTCTTTCCTCCCTAAGTCTCCAGTTTAAATCAGTTTATATTTTGTGGCTGGTCTAGCCAGAGAAAACTCTTTCTATGAGATTGGCTGCATGACCCAGAAAAGACAATATGGTTTCTTGGTGCCAGGCTGAGAACAAAGAGGTCAGTGCCTACTACTTAGAGCTGAGTAAAGGGAAGAAAGATCAGCTCTGTCTTTCTTGGCAATTTGTTCATTTGTAGAACATCTACTCTAAATAGGCACTAGCTCGAGCGCTGAGTAAATGCTGCGGAGTGTCAACACACAATGAAATGATTGCGCAGTGTAGGATGACACACCAGAACTTTAGGTGCAGGACTCCAGGACATCAGCAAAGAGCAATAAACCCTCACAACACTGGGACCTGTTCACCCCTTCCTGTCCAGCCGTAGATTCAGCACTGGCATTTTCAGCTCTAATTTTTCCAATTTTTATATATTGATTTTGACATGCCAAAGGCCCAGAATATGTATTTCTTCATTTAAAAATTACATAATGTTTACTACATGTCAGGGACTGTTTTTATAACTTTGCAAATATGAACCCATTTAAGTAGTGATTTGTAGTTTTTATTTATATATTATTTTTTAACATTTATTTATTGTTGTGAGAGAGACAGAGACAGAGCACGAGTGGGGAAAGAGCAGAGAGAGAGGGAGACACAGAATCCAAAGTAGGCTCCAGGCTCTGAGCTGTCAGCAAAGAATCCAACCCGGGCCAGGGCATGAACTTACAAACATCAAGATCATGACCTAAGGGAAGTCAGGCAGTCAACTGACTAAGCCACCCAGGCACCCCTGTAGTTTTTCTGAAGCAAGAAATTGAATCACAGGTACCTATAAGAAGCACCACTAAACCAGTCAATGAAACTACATGACTGCCGAGTACTTATATCTTACCATCCAGCACCCTCATTACTATTCAGCTTTGCTTTTTACTTGCTTTCAATAGTAATTGTCATGAAGATTTATGGGGAAAGAAGGCTAACTACTAGGGGCTGTTGACAGAAATAAACAGGAAACAAAATAATTTTGAAAAATTATGTTTCTTAGCCAAAAAAATAAAAATAGAGGTTTTCAATAGCTTAAGAGGCAGAATACTGAATTTGAGAGTGGATCAGAGGTATAGCTTGAAAGAATTCCCAGAACCTTCTATGCAAAGCAAAAGAAAACCATTTCAGGGAGAAGTTTCATGTCTCAGCAATGCAAAATTGCAGACCCTGGGGAAGAAATATGCGTAAAAGTTGAATTTCTTTCCTTGGCTTGGTTAGGAGATGTACCAGAAAAAACTATCAATGGAAAAGAAACTGGGGAGAAAACCAGAACAAACATTCCATACATATAAAAGTAGAGATTCACAAAAGTCTCCACATCTATTGTAAATATCAGGGGTCTACCACACTGTTTACGATGCTTAAATGTGATATAATTTGTGTTACTCCATGTGAGTACTTTTCCTTTTTTTTTTTATTTTAGTAAAATATAACATTTACCATTTTAACCATTTTTTAGTGTACAGTTCAGTGGCATTAACTCCATTCACATTATTGTGCAACCACCACCACTCTCCACCTCTAGAACTTTTCACCATCTCAAAAAAAAAAAAAAAAAGAAAGAAAAAAACCCTCCAATCTCATTAAACAATAATTCCCCATTTTCCCCTTCCTCCAGCCTCTGGTAACCACTATGCTACTTTATTCTCTATGAATTTGACTTCTTTGGGTATCTCATATATGTGAAGTAATACAGTATCTGTCCCTGTGTGTACAACTTATTTCACTTAGCATAATATCTTTAAGGGTTATCTCTGTTACACCATGTGTAAGAATTTTTCATTCCTTTTTAAGACTAAATAATATTCCACTGTATGTATATATCACGGTTGTATATATTCTGTTTATCCAATAATCTGCTACTGAACATCTGAATTGTTTCCATATTTTGGCTGTTGTGACTAATGCTGCTACAAACGTTGGTGTTCAAGTAACTGTTTGAGCCCTTGCTTTCCATTATTTAGGGGGTACATACACTGAAGTGGAATTGTTGGGTCAATGGTATTTGTATGTTTAACTTTTTGAGGAGCTGTCAGACAAATTTTGAGGAACTGCCATGCAAATATTTTTAATAGAACTAATACAGTATAATGGTATCAAAAGCTTCATTTTGAGCAATAATTATCCTCACTACTGGTTTCAGTAAAATAATTAAAACAAATATCACACTCCCCCTTTATAGCTCTTATTTGCTGGTGCAAACATCTTGCCCAGATTCCTTTGTTTCTAGGCCAGGATCTCTGTAGCCATACGTACTCATATTTCTCTGGAAGCTGTCCATTGATTTTTCTTGGTGATTCGTGACCTCTGATTCTTAATTATTAATTGTGTTTTGATGGCAGAAATCCAAAGCAGAAGAATTATCTACTGCAAAATTTGTTCATCAGAATTTAGGTTCACCTTGTGCACTGTGGGTGAGATTGTAAATTGGTGCATCCACTATGGAAAACAGTAAGAAGGGTCCTCAAAAAATTAAAAATAGAAAAAAAAAATTAAAAATAGAGCTACCATATGATACAGCAATTCCACTTCTGGAAATATGTCTGAAGGGAACAAAAACACTTACTCAGAAATATATCTGCACCCCTCACATTCATGGCAGCATTATTTATAAGAGCCAAAGCACAGATACAACCTAAGTGACCATCAATGGATGAATAAAGAAGTTGTGATATATATATATACAATGGAATATTAGTTAGCCATAAAAAACAAGGAAATCTACCCTTTGTGACATGGATGGAACTTGAAGGCATTATGCCGAGTGAAATAAGTCAGAGAAAGAGAAACACTGTATGATCTCACCTATATGTGGAAGCTAAAAACAAAACAAAACAAACACATAGAAAAAGAAACCAGATCTGTGGTTACCAGAGGAAGGGATTGGGAGGGAGGGAATTGGAGGAAGATGGTAAAAAGATATAAACTTCCAGGTGTAAGATAAAGGTGTAATATAAAGCATAATGACAGTAGTTGATGCTTTTATATGATATGTAGGAAAATTGTTGCGAGTGTAAATCGTAAGAGCTCTCATCACAAGAAGAACATTTTTTTCTTTGTTTTCTTTATATTGTATCTATATGAGATGATAGATGTTAGCTGAACTCATGATAATCATTTCACAGCATATGTAAATCAAACCATCATGTTGTATATCTTAAATTTATACTGCCATGTATGCCCATTATTTCTCAATAAAACCGGAAAAATAAATAAAAAGTGCAAAAAGTGGTGTGCCTGGGTGGCTCAGTAGGTTAAGCATTGGACTCTTGGTTTTGGCATAGGTCATAATCTCATAACTCATGAGCTCGAACCCCGCATCGGGCTTTGTGCTGACTGCGTGGAGCCTGCTTAGAATTCTCTATCTCCTTCTCTGTCTGTCCCTACCCTGCTCGCTCGCTTGACCTCTCTCTCTCTCTCTCTCTCAAGTAAATTTAGAAACATTAAAAAAGAAGAAGAAAAGTTAAAATAAAGGATTTAGGTTCACATTTTCTTTTGCCCCAGGTAGTTTTTACTTACTTCCTCATACAAGTTTCCAACTTGACAATAAACTATGAAAGAAAGAAAAAATAAAAATAAAAATAAATAAATAAAAAGATACAAAAAGAAACAAATGACAGATATGACCAAGGTCTGTTAACTTTTGATTTTGTAGTTTATTTTGCAGTGTTTTTCTATTCACATCTGTAAGGAAATAACTTATTTAAAATGACTGGAGGTCTTTTCTCCTCCTTTGATTATAGCAACATTATTGTATCTTCAGTTTGTTTCCTGGGTTTTAAATTTTTTTAATGTTTTTTTATTTATTTATGAGAGAGAAAGAGACGGCGTGAGCAGGGGAGGGTCAGGGAGAGAGGGAGACACAGAATCTGAAGCAGGCTCCAGGCTCTGAGCTACCTGTCAGCACAGAGCCTGATGGGAAGCTCGAACCCATGAACCGTGAGATCATGAGCTGAGCCGAAGTTGGACACTTAACCAACTGAGCCACCCAGGCACCCCCCATTTCCTAGGTTTTAATGTAACAATATAAATATTGTCCATCAAAGGAGTCATTCAGAATCCTTTCAGAGCAAAAGCCTAGCTCGAATATTCAATATCCACTAAAGTCATACATTTGTGAGAAATAACTTTTGACCTTAAAATTTGTAGAGGAATCAAATGCCAGACAAGCTGTTTTGCATGTCTCTCATCAACAGCAAAACTGTGGTTTGTTTTAATACAATAATGTCAGCGATGAAATATGGAGGGAAAGCAAGGAATTGAAATAAAATTTAGTGAAACTTTGTCTTACCTTATTTTATTTATGCATTACACTGCAGCCCAGTAATGACCCAGATTTCTGTAATAACATTTACTTAACTCTGAAAATATGTGTAGCATTACATGTTGTGATAGTATAATCAAATTAGATATACTATTCTTATTCTGGGGCTATGACAGTATATTGCTCCAAATTTGAAATCTGCTTAAGTTTCTTTGCTTCAGAGCCTTAAATCAACTTGGATCTTTAAGTGTGTAGCTTCATTTATTCTGAACCAAATATAATTTTCCTTTTAGGGAGAGAGTATCTTTACAAGGCTCATTAATAAAATCCTAATGAGGCATCTTGAACTTCGGAGAATACTCATGTCATTTTTATGAGTGAAGTACAGAAAAGTTATAAAGTGTAAAGATCAGATTTCCTGTCAAATACACAATGGCAAAATGTCCCTGACAAAATCAGAACATTCTAAAAAAAAAAAAAAATTGAACACTTCTCTAATGCCTTTGGAAAACACTACAGCAATTACGAGGATACCTTGTGAACCAAAGGTCTTATTTTCTCATTGTGACTTGGGTGTAGCAGACACACCTATGGAAAGGAAAACTGGCACTCCTTCTTAGATTTGTAGCCCAGATGGCCTTACGGCTTTAACTCTGAGGATATAAATGGTCTATTTCAGGAATCATGTAAATATGCAAAGAAAATGCATGCCAATTTACCAAATGAAAGGACTAGTTGAAGAAATGTAAATATAAGAACATTAACAGGGATCCAAGATCTGTAATAAATTAAGGCTGAAACAAACAACAGGGAAAAAACTCAGACCATGGATAAATATAATTATTGTAATAAAAGCAGAACTTGAACCCAACGACAATAAAAGTTTACCTAAGGCTATTAGTTGGCATCAAATAGAGAATCAGTGGTAATGGGAAACGTAAGAACGGCATAAACTTTTGGAAGCTGTTAAAATCGTCACAGGTCAAAATACTTGTTTTTATCTAGCGACAAATTCATTTTCCAACTCGGCTCGTTCACATATGGCCTTGTACCCATTGCACAGTTGCAAACTGGCAGTTCACACTTTATTATTGGCATCTGAAATATGGATGAATATAAATCACAGAATCATTGATCTTCAAAGAACCTCAGAAATTATCGGGTCTGCCCCCACCAAAAGATATGAAAACCATTAAAGATAAAATATCAACTTTCTCATTTTAGAAATCCTCAAGAAAATTGCTGCTGCTATTCTTTCTATTCAAAAATGACCTGACACATTTACCTGTTTTGCTTTGTGGCCCCTAAGTTCAGAGCATAAACTATAATTTTGTTTAAATTAAGCCAGCTTAGAATTTTTTTTCTGCAAATGTCTCTTCTCTTTATTTGATCCTCAGAACTGTTGAGCTGATTTTAATATTAAAAATAAAAACCTTACTCCTAGGCTGTAAACCTGCATGACGAATTCCAGCCCAGAGCAACATTTTATGATCCAGTGTCAAGTTCTTGAAAAATGAAAAACGAGGGGAAAGAGAGGTTTAACTGTAATGTGGATACATTTTGGACTGGATGTTAACCAATTGAATAAGGTGTGTGTGTTTAAGCATAAAAGCTAACTGTATTTTCTTTTTCTGATTTGAGCATGCAAAACCTTTTATTTTCATAATCAGGGCCAAATGTATTTTGTACATTCTGGACTTGAACCAGAACTCAAAAGGGGGATGAAAGAGTATTACCCATGCAAGCAATAGATTTGAGGCAAGTTTTAATTGAAAAAAAAAAAATCCCACCATCTATTCATTTTTAAAGCATGAGCTGCATTTAACACACAAATCCTTCATTATTCATACATGGAAGTATGTGTTTAATGATAAGTCTCTAAGGATTTATTTGATAGAATAATCTAAATTTCTTTTTTCAAAAAGGCAGATGAAATGTGGTTTTTAATTCTTTAGAGGACAAGTTACAAAGCATGCAAAAATATAACACAGGCTCTTAGTTTTTAAAACTATATCTACAATTTGCCTATCCATTGGTTTGTTCATCTGGATATCAGTAACATACAGACTTGATCTAATAATGGCTAATTATGCACTTGTTTATCAGCTCATTTGAAACATTTTGAGATTCAGTCTAGCTCAGCAAATTACTGTGCTTAAGGCAGTTCTATATTCTAGAAAATTATAATATCCCCAGAAGGCAAAGAATTAATAATAAAAATCCTCTTTTGTAAAAGATTATCATTGCAGAGCAAATGGAGCAGATCTTCCCTATCTTACTGCATTTAATATTCTCATTTTTTCCCTGAAACTTTGATGGAGAGGCAATGAGAATATCTCTGTTTTATTAACTTATTAAGAGGCACATTTACAGAACCCGTGCACTATATTGATTCCTAAAGCTGCAGTGCTAAGAGCCAATAATCACAGAAGAGCAGGATGATTCAATTTGTTATCCCAGAATGTTTCTGAAACTCAGTAAAGCCCAAATTTTCACCAAGTTCAGAAAGCCTGGTTATTTAACTT
The DNA here is from genome assembly GCA_017311185.1 of Proteles cristata cristata. Taxonomy (NCBI): domain Eukaryota; kingdom Metazoa; phylum Chordata; class Mammalia; order Carnivora; family Hyaenidae; genus Proteles; species Proteles cristata. The sequence continues at coordinate 106,549 of JAESUZ010002434.1, read as the reverse complement.
CCCTAAGCCTACATTTTCTCATCTGTAAAATAAAGGTGATAACAAAAGGCAGCCTCTGGGTGTTGTGGGGAGTAAATGAGACCATGCACGGAACAGACCTAACACAATGCCCATATATAGTATATGTTAGTTTCAGTTGTGATTATGGTTATTGTCATCATTACTTCTTACAGTTCACGACTCAAATCATATGCATGCATTTAATTATCCATTTACCTCAGCAGTTATGCAACTTTTCAATGTAAATATTTTCATATCAGCTGAAAGGTGAACAGGAACTTACTGCCCTGGCACTTTTTAGCCCAAAACTCCCTCACAAAGCTAACAGCAAACCGGCCAGAATAGGTGGGATAAAACTATTCAAGATCAATCGCCTGCACTCAAGTTTGGAATCCTTCCAACTTCATGGCGGTTGGACTTGACAACATAGTATTTTAAAAAGCACTTGGTGTTGCTTCTTTTGAACTATGCCAGCGAGTTTTGAACTTTTTCTTCATGATTCAGATTTTGTCATAGATTTTTGCCCCCTCCATTTCCTCCGTGTTGGATCATTGCATCATATTTTAAGAAGAAAAAAATCTTTAAAAACTATCCAGATGGCTTAGCTGGAGCATATGAGACTATTTGCTTTATAGCATTATTTGCACAGAATATATGTACCACTTCATTTATTTTGTCAACCAGGACTACTTTTCAACCTCCTGGTAAAATTTAGTGTGTTACCTTTAGTTTATAAATATGCTCGAAACTTCCCTCTCTCTCTTTCCTTCTCTTCCACCCTCCCTCCTTCCCTGTTTCTCTTCCTCTTTCTCTCTCCCTATGTAGATATACACAAACATGTACATATACATACATACACATACACTATATTTTCATTTGTATATCTGAGGAGTTCAGTTAGTGAGTTTTTCTCGAAAACCAGTATCCCAAAGGTAAACTTGAGGGGCTGATGGTGGCTCAATCTCTCCTTGCAATTCTTGGCTTCTAGGTATCTCTGCCTCTCTTGGTTCAGGTGAACAACTCATGTTGCATAGCGTTTCAACTTGATGGCCAATGGATTCACTATTGTTAAGCATTTTTTTGTCCTAAAATGTGAAAAGCAAACTTTCTAAATGGTGGTAGGGGCTAACTATACAGGTGACCTAGGCTTCCTTTCACTCTATACCCAGTGCCTGACTTTTTCTGATGTTTGTTATTTTTTAAAGTTTATTTATGTTGGGAGAGACAGAGAGAGAGCGCGAGTATGAGCAGGGGAGGGAAAGAGAAAAGGGAGAAAGAATGGCAAGCAGGCTCCGTGCTGTCAGCAGCACAGAGCCCCACACCGGGCTCAATCTCACAAACTATGAGATCATCACCTGAGGCAAAACCAACTATCAGACACTGAGCCACCCAGGCACCCCTGTCTTTTTCTGATTTTTTCTTTTCTTATATTTAAAAATACTCGGGAATAGGCTCTTCCCCTTCCAAATGTTCCTAAGGGAAAATGAAATCCATTCCCGGAGTTACAAATGTAGACGGGTAAAGTGAGACCAAACAGATTAAAACTGTGTGTAGGGTGCTGCAGCTAACAGCTGTACGAAGTGGAGGCCTGCCGGAAAGCAGTGACCCTGCAATGGGCTTTTACTCTATAGACTTGCAGGACCTCAGCATGCTGGAGGACAAAGTTTTGCACCCTTTTCATTACTAAAAACTGTTAAAATGGCCTCTGTGTCACCACTTACTACTGAGATGGTTTAGGAAAAGCTAACCTGGAAGGGGCAAGGTGTCCTTCAGTGAAGGTGTCCAGAATCCAGTTGAACCCATTGCCACAGGGCCATGAAAACACCCCCTTCATCATAGCCATCACAGGCATGGTTGTGCTGTTTCTATTGTTTAATCTCTCCACGTTCAGCCTGCTATAATCACCATAACTCACCTGAATGTTCCGTGATCAGCAGCCTCTGCTGTGGTGAGAATGAACACGTGGTGTTCTCACGTTCTCACGTGGTGTCTGTGACCCTTCACCCCCCGTGGGGCCAGCCAGGGCTGCCTTGGCCGAGAGATAAAATGCAGAAACTGTCACGGTGCCACCTGCAGTCTCTCAGGCTTGGGGAATAATTGGAATGTTCACTTCCCAACTGGATGTATTGATCCCTCTGTAGCCATACTGTGAAAGTTCCATTCCTCTGCCTCCCTCAAATAGCTAGTTTATTCTCAGGGTGCCTGGGTGACTCAGTCGGTTAAGGTCCCGACTTTAGCTCAGGTCATGATCTAACAGTTCGTGGTTTCCAGCCCCGTGTCCAGCTCTGTGCTGACAGCTCAGACCCTAGAGCCTGCTTCAGATTCTCTGTCTCCCTCTCTCTCTGACCCTCCCCTACTCACGCTGCCTCTCTCTCTCTCTCAGAAATAAATAAAACAGTAAAAAAAAAATTTAAAAAGAAGCTAGTTTATTCTCATCCTGGGAGGATCTCAAAAAGATTTTGTAGAGTCTTGCCGCAGTGCCTTCCTACAGAAGGCAGAGTGACATTTTTAATAGAAAGATAACAGTTCTTAAATTTCATTTGCAGCATTGTCAGTAGATTAACTGCATGCTGGACATATGAAGACGAGGTTTGGGGAATTTGATGCTTCTTTGTCCTAACACAACACAGGCATGACAAGTCCACTGAAGGATAATCACTGGTAAGAATGTACAAATAACTAACCATCCTCTTTCTCTAAAAAGGAAAGTATTTCCTTCCATGCTAGTTATGGGGGACACTGTTAATCATAAACACTACAGGAATCTGTTATTTAATTCACACAGCTTTCAGATCACAGAAAGAATCAGTCCGAATTAAGAAATTATTTCCTGACAACTAATATGGCAGGGTGAAAAGTGGTAAATTTTAAATATATGACAAAATAGGCATTTATGGAATGTTGCTGTTTACCACACCTAGACTTTTAACCAGAATGACAGCAGGCAGCATGGCGAGCGTAATTTTCTTTAGCACAGTACAAATTCTCTGCGTTTTTTCCTAATTACCACTTTCCACAAGTCAGCTCAAATAGGAATAGACTCCCTTGGTTCAGCTCAATTTCCACAGCTTGACAGGCATTGATATCAAAATTAATTCTAAAATGAAACTTCATAAAAGGAAATCCTATTTGACAAAAGAACTATTGGGCTTGAATCACAGTTGCGTTTGCATTGTGAAGTCCCATTTTTGTTCTTATTGTATATGAAATAATGCTGGAGGAGAGATTGAATACCCAGAGAGAGTTCATTTGAGGCATCCTGATGGTATCTGCCATATGCAAGTAAAGAAGGAGCGGTTTTTATGACATCTTCAGAACTTGACGATTGAATTACAGTTTCAGTAATCATCAGCTCCCCTTCTCCAGTGTCAATTTTTGGTAATATATTGCATAGAAAAGACTTATGGTTCCAGTTTTATAAGCTTGCAATAAAAATACAACAACTGTTGTATTAAATTATTTAAGTTGTAAACCATTGTGAATAAGGAGAAAAAGTTTTATCGACACAGAGGCTGAACACTGATTATAATGGAGAGCAAAATGTATTGTGTGGATTATTCCCAAGTTTTTCCCTAGTTTAGCATACTGTAAATCTTCAGGATAGCCTTCAACTTGATGATTGGGTAGGTAGGGTTCTTTTATCTGTTCATTATTTAGAACTGGTGATGGCGAGAGAAAAACAGAACTTGTGCACTTCCGGGTTACAAATTTATTTTAACAGAGTTACAAGGGCAAATAAAGTAAGGAAAAAGGCAATATAGAGAGACTTAAGATTGCATAAAAGATGCTAACTGAAAGAAACCTAAATATGAAATGAATACATTCCTTCAAAGCAATATAGATTCTATATACTGTCTAGTCTTTCTAGAATTATCTTATTTTGTACTGGCTTTTTTGGGCAATGAGTATGCCTACTTTTTAGCATATTACACTATTCTGTTGCTATGTATGAAAGATAATAGGCTAAGAGGTTTTCTCTTCTCCAATATTCATCCATAGGTCTCTTAGGTCTGCCCTTCCAATGCCAGACTTCCAGAACTTTTTGTCCATCCTGGCTTCTTTCCTTTGCATTCCTAGGCCCCATCTAAGAATCTAAAAGTATTCTCTGGCTTGGTCAGGATGTTGTCATTCTACGCTTTTGCACTCACACATTTCCTTTCTGTCTAAACAAGTGCTGGATATTGAAACATAGCTCAAATCAGCCACACACACACACACACACACACACACACACACACACACCTCTTGGCCACCTGGAAGCATAAAGGGACCCCCTAGACCAAATAATCAGATTTTATTTCTCTAAAGGAAACTAAAACAAGGAAGACACATATTCCCACCTGGTAAATCAAGCCACACAGAGGATGCACAATAACTGCAGATTAAACTGATCTATTCATGTTGTTCGTAACAGTAATTCTGGTACTCTTATCTGCTGCTGCAGATGTTGTCTCTCTCACCTAAACTCAGCAGCAGCAAACTGGCTGAATTCTCACTTTGATGGTGATTTATTTGATGGTAATAATAATAAGAAGAATGATATAACTGAGATATGCCAGCCACTACATGTTAATTTATTTAATCCTCACATTGCAAATGAAATAAGTATTATTCTGGAGCACCTGGATGGCTCAGTAGGTTGAACGTCTGACTTCAGCCCAGGTCATGGTCTCATGGTACACAAGTTTGAGTCCCGAGTCAGGCTCAGTGCTGACAGCTCAGAGCCTGGAGCCTGCTTCAGATTCTGTGTTGTGTCTCCCTCTCTCTCTGCCCTTCCCAGCTCATACTCTGTCTGTGTATCTCTCAAAAATAAAAACATTTTTTTAAACATGTTTAATGTTTATTTATTTTAGACAGGGAGAGATAGCATGAACAAGTGGGGGGAAGAGAGAGGTAGACATAGAATCTGAAGAAGGCTCCACCACAGAGCCCGACTTGGGGCTTGAACCCAGGAATGTGAGATCATGACCTGAGCTGAAGTCGGATGCTTAATCGACTGAGCCACTCAGGCACCCCAATAAAAACATTTTTAAAAATTAAAAAAGAAGTATTATTCTAATTCTACAGAGGAAGACACTTAAATCTTACTCAAAATCACATAGCCAAAAAGTATCAGAATCATGATTCAAATGAAGTACATGGCATTCATGTGCTTACCAACTATACTATACTAACATGGAATGATTCAATTTCTAGGTCACCATCACCAAAGGGAAAGAGTAGGATTACAATGAAGTGTGGAAGACCTGTTTTCCTCTCTGGAAAACTCACTCATTTGTCATACATTTGTTGTGTGCAAGTAATGTGCCAGAGTCTATCTGTGGTCTGAGGATATAAAGATGAATAACATATGGTTACTGCTTTCATTATCCATTGGAAAGGAAAACCAGGTAAACAGATACAGTATAGAATTGTAATTGAAATCTATACCAACTACTGTGACAACCCTGGGGAAAAAATAAAGTCCAAGGAATGCAATGCTTTTACTTAACTTGTGAGCGTCCTGTCTCCAGGAGAATAGTAGATCCTCTAGGGAAGAATCCAGAATAGCTTCCTCTTCAACTAAGAAGTTTTATAAAAGTGACTGCTTCCCTTTCCCTGGACTGAGAAGGAAAGCACTTAGCTAGATCATCTCCATCTGTTTCATTAAGATCAGAGGCTCTTCTTTCCTCCTTCCACACCTACAGCTTTATGAGCCAGGAGCAGTCAGATCAGTTTGGAGCACTTCATGTCAGCAATCCAGAATTGGACAGTAATTCTCTTGGGCTGCTTCCCTGACATCTGAAATCCGTGAAGGTACATTGCTTGGTTTAGTTAGAACTTCCTACACCTCCACTTCCAACTCCACAATAATGAGACTTGAAATTAAGTAGCCATAGACATATGGGTAACTAGTAACAAAACTACCAGCTCCCTTGGCCACTCCTAACAGATGATTTCCATCTGGACATCAGGACATTCCACCAACCTGGCTTCACTGCATGGACATGGTCCAGTAGTAGAGATGGTCCACGCTGTTTCCTCTACAATGTCCAAAGATTACCATGAGCTCCCTCTGAGAATACCTCAGAAAGCACTAGATACTTCCCGCTGTTTATATTATTAAGAACCATGATCTTGAATTCATAGTACAGCAGAGAGTATAGATACTAGTCACTGTGTTTGGGTTCCTAGATGTATAGTTTTCTAGAAAAACCAGAAATTGAAAATGCCCTAATAAAGAAAAGGTAAAACTTTATAAAAGATCAAGGATAGCTAAAGCCCTTTTTTTTAATCCCCAGAAACCAAAGTTCTTTCTCTTCTAACTAAAAATGCCAAGTATCTTTGATATCAAATCTGTTAATTTTTCTACCCTGACAGGACAGAAACAGGGTGCTTGGCCCCTGGCAACAAAATCTGTGGGACTACAACTAGAAAAATCTTAGCAAGTTTTCCTGACTCACCTTGAAGAAAGAAAGCTGTAAAGAGGAGCTTCTGACAGACTGAGGGCTGCAGCAAAGCGGATCTTCAGAGGGTTTCCTAGACCTACTATGATGAGATCAGGTGGCCAAAGATCAGGGCATCTGTACTAGCCAGGAGATCACTATGGATGCCCAGGTTGGGATGAAAAGCTTCCTAAAGACTATGAGCGGGTGAACGATAATCATCTAACGCAAGAGCTGCAGGAAACAGAATTTCTTCAAGGAAGCCATCTGTCTGGTAAGGTCCTGGCCCTGGAGTTTTTATACAATAAAAGAGAAGAATGTTATAACCTGTACCATAGAAAAGACCTGAAAGGCAAGAGAGATACAGATACATATAACCTCTAGAAAGCAAATATTTCTATAAGTTAGTCTAAAAACATGTGGGAGGAATATGTAATAGCTTGGGACAACCAATCAGAGATCAACTGGTTAGGTTTGCAGGAAAATGTCATACAGAAATAAATATTCTATAACTGGATACAGCAGGCCTGGAAGACAGCAATTATTATTGCTTACCGTAGGAGATTATAAATATGGACATATCTATGAATAATAACTAGGACTGTGATAATGCAGTAACCTTTCACCTTACTTATACCCTCAGACTGTGAGTGATAACATCTTTGAACATAAGGGACAATGAATCTATGCAAGAGATTTAGTTCAAAGTACTGGTTTGTTTCACACCAGCTGTCAGATAGGCCTCTCAAAACTCCTATAAGTATTGGAAACAGTGACCTGAGGGGGAAAGGCTCATAGCCCAGCAACTGATCCCTTGAGCCATCCAGATCTCAATCCCTGACGATTTTGATTAATCCATGCTGACAAACCAGATTTGGATCAATAGAAATTATCTGTAACAAGAAACTAATTGTGTACTTAGTAAGTTTAGTGCCATTTTTGGTGGCTTCACATTTATATGGAAAAGACCTTATTGACTTTTGAAAACAAAATTCATACCATTTTAAGGTAATATTGCCTTAGGTTATAATAAATTACAGTGCTCTACTTTCTCTCATGGGTAATGTATGGTCTGAAGGCATCTAATCTGTTTACTCTTAGCCTATGAATATTCTTTAATTGTTATTTATGGAGACTTCAGATCTATTTACATAATGTAAAAAAGCAGAGAACATGTACCTCTTATGCTACTTTCATATACCATCCCTGTTTAAATGAAGCAGCAAATCACAGTCAATTTCAAGCCACGTTACAATCTCAGTTCAAATTATGCTGTGGCTTCAAATAGTAAAAAGATGTCCCTAAAGTTGCATCATCTTCAGGATACAGGAGACCTCAGGTGTTAGAGAGCTACTGTGAGGCAAAGTAGATGAACCAATGAACCAGTGTTGAATTTATATTGTACTTTTCACAGAGGAAGATTATCTAGGCCTTCAGTACACCTATACGTGAAGCCATGTGTGACGTCTAACTCTTTTCACTTAATTTCCTTATGGACCATTTTTCTGGAGAGGAAGATGGGAAATTTCAGCCAGCCACAAATGGACTGAGACCCGCCAATCTCATTTCACATGGAGCAGGTGTCCCAGACAGGGTTTGAAGCCAAACCACAAAAGTGAAACAAAGAAAATGTCGTTAGGGCTAAACAGATGGCCCTTCATGGGAGCTATGTCATCAGCCCAAACTGGGTTTCTCTCGGTATCTAGGGGCAAGCCTTGCCTCATAATTCTTTGCAATTTAATGTTATTAAAATCATCTTTTGGGGCCCCTGGGTGATTCTGTCAGTAGAGCGTCCGACTCTTGATTTCAGCTCAGGTCGTGATCTCATGGTTGGTGGTTTTGAGCCCTGCATACAGCTCTGCACTGTCAGTGGTTGGAATCCTCTCTCATTCTCTCTCTGCCCCTCCCCACACTCTCTCTCTCTCTCTCTCTCTCTCTCTCTCTCAAAATAAGTAAAGTTTTTAAAAAATCATCTTTTTAGGAAACCATTAACATGCCTAATAAAAGGAACCGACTAATCATTCTACCCTCATGAATAAAAACGTCTAGAGGCCAGGGCGTGAGGGCACAGGTCTGCGAGGGAACACTGCAAGGTCTGTACTTTATCAAATGCAGAAACTCCAAGAGAGCTTCACCTCTTAACCAGGTTGCTCTTTTTGAGACAAAAACAGAATTGCCCAAGCCATTCTCTGCCTTAAATGGATAAAAACACTTTTGAATATTCACTAGTATCCTCTAGCGTACCTGCATTTGTTATATTAAGGATTTCAAGCAGACTATTAGTGTTTGTTCGGAATAGTGGTACCACTGTACCAAGCAAATGTAGGGCAAGAGGGGAAAGGGTAAAGAGCCCTTGTTTAATAGAATTTACATGCTGTGTGACTCTAAATTGTTTAGCTGCCTGATAGAATTTTTATAAAGCCTAAAATAAATATCCATAAACCTAACAGATATGCAGGAGAACTAAAAAGCTGCTTGTTTTATTTCTTCAAAGGTCACACTTTTTTTTCCTTTGACATAACAGTAAATAGCATGATAAAATGCCTCCAATATACCATAAATTATGGAAAATAACCATTGACTTTTCAGGCTAGTTTGGGATATAAATACTTTGAAATTAATGTTATAAATGCTTTTCAAATACAAGCAAGAAATATTGCCAGTCATAATTGTTCAAATAAATCATAAATATGATATAAATTAAAAATCAGAAGGATGTTAGTCACACTTAGAAAAATGGCTCTAGAATAGTCCAATTTACTCATAAAATACATTGGGTTGAAATTATATAAACGGTGGACCCAGGACGACTATTCATATATCTGAAAGTCTGTTTGATTTTGTCTTCTGTATGTCTCCAGATTATAAATCGTCTCGTTCAAGGGCCCCACCTTATAAATTCAAATAATTCTTCAGCCCACTAATATATTTACCAACTATTCTACTATCATTTAAAAGAAATAGTGAAGTAGAAGCAACTTTAAAAAGATACGATAGCCATATCCTAGGCCCTCTTCAGAAGATTTATTCTCCAATTTATGTCTCAATTCCTGTGTGTCAGCTACATATAGCACATCTCCAGTTAAAATTTCCTTAATATCTCAAGCATTATGCACCAGGAGTAAGCAGTCTATAATCCACAACCAACTCTGGGCCAGCTGATTGGTTTTCTTTTTGTAAATAAAGTTTTATTGAACTTACCTACATGTATTGTCTATGACCTTTTTTTGCCCTACAATGGTGGAGTTGAATAGTAGCAGCAGAGACCCCATAGCCCACAAAGCAAAAGATATATACTATCTGGCCCTTTACAGAAAAAAATTGTGAACCCATTATAAACACAAAAGAGAACTTAGGACCATTTCCCCCCAAAAAATGGGGGCCTCTTCACAGTTCCTACTATTTGGGGACATAACATAATATGTTCACATTATTGGATACCCTCCATTCTAGTTACATATTACTGCATAAAAGAATACTCCAAAACCTAATGGAGTAACAACCACCATTGTATTATATCTCATGATTCCATGAATCAAAAACTTGGGCAAGTCTCAACTGAGCAATTGTTCTGCTCCATGTGGCACTAATGAGAGTCATGCATTGGAATTTAACTGGCAGCTGACCTGTCTGGATGGCTTAGTAGTGTCAGGGCCTCTCTGCATGACCACTTTGGTAGGGTGGTTGAACTTCTTACATAGCAATTCAGGCTTCCAAGGTACCAATCTGCCAGTCTTTTCTTAAAGGCTAGTCCCAGAACTGGCACAGCATCAGTTCGTCTACAGACCAGCCCAGATCCAAGGGGAAAGGAAATATACTCTGCCTCTCAAGGAGAGGAATGTCAAAGAGTTTGTGGCCACCTTTAATCTCCTGCCTCCTAACTTGTCTCTTTGCATCAAATCTTCTTCCAAACTCCAGCCAGATATTCCTAAAATACCAATTTCATTATGTCTCTTTCCTTCCCAAAAACCTCAAAAGCCTTTCTCTTGCCTGTTTGGTTTAAAGTCTTTCCTCTAGTTTTAAAAACCTATTATATAGGGGCACCTGGGTGGCTCAGTCTGTTGGGCATCCGACTTCAGCTCAGGTCAGGATCTCACAGTCCATGGGTTCGAGTCCCGCGTTGAGCTCTGTGCTGACAGCTCAGAGCCCGAAGCCTGCTTCAGTTCTGTGTCTCCCTCTCCCTCTCTCTCTGCCCCTCCCCTGCTCACTCTCTGTCTCTCTCTCTTTCAAAATAAAATAAAGACATAGAAAAAAATTTTAAACCTATTATATAATAAGAATCTTACATTATTTTGTATTAGTCTCTTTGCCGACCATTAGCCAATCTGCTCTTATAAATATTCCTTACTTTCACCTACTCTCTTCTATATTATAGGGATATTGACCCCTGCAGGCATTTTTCCACCTAGACTCCTTGTTAGCTTCTGTCTGGACTTGGCTAATGGGAGACACTGCCAGGTGAGGGGGAAGAGGCAGGGAGGAAGAAGCCGGGGTATTTCTCCTTTTCTCTCTGCTTCATATAGATCTCTAGTACTAACTACATTTTTATTTCTCCATTCTTCTAGCACCCACTGGCTACACCTTCTCGAGTTCCATCCTTCACTAGGTGGTCCTGGTCTCTGTGCTCCAGAGACTTTATCTTCTCCCTTGTCCTTTCAACCAAAGTGTTATTGGCAGTTTCCTGAGGTTGCCAATTTTTAATTGCCACACTGTCTCCAGTTGGTCACCTCAGGTCCTCACCTGTAAAATCCATTCCCTGTATTAAATTTCTTCTATGTTAAATACCTAAAGTGGTTTCTAGTTGCCAGATCAGACACCAAGAAATATAGTCCTCAACACAAAGCATCCACTCAAGGCAGGACAATTTCCTATCTGGTCTTCCACCCTCCATGTTCCTGTCACCGTGCTTTTGGCTTGAACATCTGGCCTCATTCTTCAAAGCCAGCTCAAGCTCTATCTTCCTCAGAAAGCCTTCCAACATCTCTCTATTGTTTGGTCCTCCAAATCCATCATTCCTTGGTGACTTCCAATATGTGCATCTTCCCAGTTTGTAGTTTGTTGAGGATGCTTCTACTGTTCCCTGGTCCCCAGAGTTCTTAGCACAATGTCAGCGCACAGTAAGCACTCAATACCTGTTGCACCAGTTAATGGGCTTTCACTTATAACCTGTTTGTTGAAATTAATATCTTGTAGGGGCGCCTGGGTGGCTCAGTCGGTTAAGCATCCAACTTGGGCTCAGGTCATGATCTCGTGGTTTGTGGGTTCAAGCCCCGCATCGGGTTCTGTGCTGGCAGCTCAGAGCCTGGAGCCTGTTTCAAATTCTGTTTCCCTCTCTCTCTGCCCCTCCCCCGCTCATGCTCTGTCTCTCTCTGTCTCAAAAATAAATAAACTATATAAAAAAGGAAATTAAAAAAAGAAATTAATATCTTGTAGGTCTGACTAATTTCTGTTAGGCGTCAAGGCTAAGATGATCTGCACTCCTGAATAGCATCCTAACTGAATTTAGGAGTGTTTTTCTGTTTAGTGCTACTATTGCCTTCCACCAGTCTGGATGAACATGGTATAATGGATAAAGAGAGATAAACATTTGGGGGTAGAGGAAAGACACAGGATGTAACTCAATGTCCTATATAAAGTAGATACAAAACAAATATTAAATGAAAAGGGTAAGCCCATGACTGATGGATTTGTGTGGAGGAACCAGTGAGTGAAAATGTTAAGCATGGCACAGTCCTTTGAGCCCTTTTATAAAGTACAGTTAATTCTGGCATTAAAGAGCAAATATAATTTAAGTTATATCTCTTTAAATAAAATCATATTAAAGGGGAAGAGGTGCCATAAGAAGGTAGGTATAATTAGTTAATTTAAGACTCAGTCTCTAAACTACATCCCACATTTCTTATACTCCGAATCCATACTTTGTTTATTTTGTTTCTCTGCCTCCAGAACTGTGGTGGAAATATAAAGGGTATTCAATAAATGCCTTAATTGTTTGAAACTATTTGCTTGCCATGATAGTATTCTATATGCTCTAAAACCAAATTAAATAGATGATGTTCCTACTTTCTAGTTGCAAAATTGCCTTATGAAAGGGACTCTTTTAGGCAAAACTGTTCCACTTGGGGGTTCTATTTTGCCAAATAAATTACACTCAAGTGAGCTCTAGAATATACTGCTTTAGGACCAAAAAAGTATATCTATTTTAGACTAGAACATGACACAGTTTGAGTTCTTAAGATCTGGCATGACCTAACTCAGTTTCTGGTATTATAAGATGACATCAGAAGGAGCCCCACTTTCTCCTGCAATAAGAAAAAAATGTTTAATGGCTGGCTAATTTTGAAAATGAATTTCTCCCCTACTGTTGTTCATAACCACAGAGACAGCTATTTGAATGCTTTACCAAATAAAGGCCCCAAGCCTCCTCATGTTTCACCTTTTCATTGCACTGGCGATCATTTAGAGGGCAGACTTGTTCCAGACAGCTTTAATTAAACTGTACCAAGGACGCAGATAGATGTCAATGGAAATGATCCATAACATGAGGCTGAGCATGTATTTAACAGTGTTCCGTCCAGTTCAATCACCTTCTAGCATTTCAGTGGCTTTATATTCATGTAGCAAAGACTGAATGTGTGTATGTGTTTTTTTTTTTTTTAATCCATCCCATTAGTGACCATATGCTTGGGCTTCAATGGATACAAGAACTGTCTGCAATCTGCCAGGGATTTAGGGACATCAATAATTTGTGAATAGTCATGTTGGTACTGGTCGAAGGGTTAAGTGCTCTGCACACCAGGGGCACCTCTTTTGGGATTTGAACTCTTAGTTGACTGTTAGGAACCTTATCCCCTGTGAGGTTCCTACTACATGCTGCTTGTCAGATGCATCCAGCTGTATGTAACTGGGAAGCATTATTAGCTCTGGGATTTAAAGATCTGTGTTAAGTACTGATAGAATGGTGTCTTTGAGTTAAAAAGCAGGGAGAGTATATTGTAGCAAGCTCAAAGAGGTTTTCATGTTTCATATTAAGCTTATGGCCTTTCTTTTTTCTTATTCTTTCACACATTCCTCGTGAATAGATAATACAGCATCCTTTTGAGAAAGAGTGTATATTTGATATTTGTTCCTACAATTTGCTGGTAGATTAGATTGCATCAGCCTATGTAGAAAGATAAATGTCTCCTTAAAATAAGACAAATTTTGTCATGAGAAGCTTTTCTTCCCATTCTCCTACCCAGAGGATAAGAAACAGGTAATCTGAATGATTTTTGAAATTTAACTCATTTTAATAGTCTTGCATAAAAATTTCTCAAATACAGTTGTTTTAATACTGACAGCAACAGAGATCATACCGAATCTTTTGCTTTATGTGCTAGCCTGTAATTCATGTATAACTAAACCTTATTGGAGTGGCTCACTGTTGTAGCCCCTGCACAGTGCCTCACCGACAGTATTTAATTAATGTTTGTTGGACGAAAGGATGGATGGGTGGATGGATGGATGGATGGATGGATGGATGGATGGATGGATGGAAGAGAGCAAGGCAGAAGGGAAGGAAACACTTGGGAAAACAGTTTGTCAGTCTGACCTGCATGTAAATAGTTGCTCTCTAATATTTTCTAGAAGCTGTCTTGGATCTTGGAGTGATGTTTAACAATAAAACATGTTTCAACAGTTTTAATGGATATGGATTTCAGAGCTAACTTCCATTATTATGACCTCTTAATAATAGTAGCACTTAGTTTCCTTGTTGAGTAAATGGTAGGAATAATTATGTTGTGATGACAGATTTCCATCAGATTATGTTTTTTCTACCACATATCTAGACATGGTTTTGTTTTAATATAACTGAATACTCCCATAGTAAGTGTATTGTGGTTTCATTAAGGAGGATAACGATTATTAAGCAAAGGGATCTTTAGTCTTTCTCTCTTTGAATATCTAACTGATCTTAAAGGTAAAGATAGTTTGTCTCATTTGTAGTTGATATTCTATGTGTGTTTGTTTCCAGTAATTTCAGCCTTCCTACCCTGGAGTAGTTTTACCCATCCCTTAATTGTCCCTAGCTGATGTCTAGAAGGTCTTTTTAAACTTCTTAACTGCGCAATGAGGCCTCAGTGGACACCTAGATTGTGTCTGCTTGGGAAAATGCCAAGCACTAATGAGTATTTTGTTTAATGTAATGGAAACTGAAAGTGCACGGCTTCTTCCCTGACTGATCAATGCCCACTTCTGTTGTTTGAATGTATCTATACATTCTAAATTCTAGAATAAAGGTCACAGAGGGCAGAGCACTTAGTGTCTGCCCAGGAAGGGACTTGAAGATTCAGAATTGTGTTTATATGGGGCTCAGGAGGTAGAAAGTACTTGAGTTAGCACTTCAGCTCCTCTTCTGTGTTCAGATAGCCATCCTTTCTCTGAAGCCCATACTCTTAAACTTTTTCATGTTAATTTTAAAGTTTTACGTCAGTTTAAGTTAATACCATAATGGATTTATTTCTATGTAATTATCTCTTTATTTCATCATTGTTTTATTATTTTAAAAATTGGCATCTATTTACTTTATTGTTTGCCTTTTTCCAAGTTCAATTCCAATGTGTCCAACACAAATTTTAAAATAAATAATTAAAAACTATTTCTTAATTACATTAAAAGTCAGATTTGCTGGAAAACCAAACCTTAAGTGATTCAGTAGACCAGTATGATTGAGTATGTTTGAGTGAAGCATAATGATTTCCATGTGGTGCTAATGTTCTACACACAACTAAGTGGAAAGTGGAAAGGGTGTTTCTGAGATTTCATTGAACCATATCTGGTTGACTAGATACAGAGCTCCCTACGGTAGTATTTGTAATGCATAGCCTCCTTGAATGTGCTAGATAGTTTTCAAAAGAGTAAAGATTCCAAGCCATTTAAAAATTAAAAGAGATTTAGCTCTCATCTAAAGCTTCTAGGTTTACAGATTTCATAAAAGTTCTATGGGAATGGTAAGAAAAGTTAGGATTTGAATGTGGAGAACGAAAATAATCTAATTCCTCAACTTAGAGTGTGGTGACTCACAAGCCATCATCGTTTTTAAGTCACTTTAAAAAAAAAATTTTTTTTTAATATTTTTATTTCTAGGAGAGAGAGAGAGAGAGACAGTGTGAGCAGGGGAGGGTCAGAGAAAGAGGGAGATACAGACTCTGAAATAGGCTCCAGGCTCTGAGCTGGCAGTCAGCACAGCCCGATGCGGGGCTCGAACCCACGAACCGCGAGATCATGACCCAAGCGAAAGTCGGACGCTTAACCGACTAAGCCACCCAGACGCCCCTTAAAAATTTTTTTATGTTTTTATTTATTTCTGAGAGAGAGAAAGACAGCGTGAGCAGGAGAGGGTCAGAGAGAGAGGGAGACACAGAATCCGAAACAGGTTACAGGCTCTGAGCTAGCTGTCAACACAGAGCCTGACGCAGGGCTCAAACCCACAAACTGTGAGATCATGACCTGAGTCAAAGTCAGACGCTTAACCAACTGAGCCACCCAGGAGCCCCACAAGCCATCATCTTGCTTCAACCATACTATATCATGCCTTTGGAGACCCTGGAATGAAGCAAGCCTCCCCAAATTAGAGTTTATAAAAGAAACCTTGCCTGACCCGTAATAACTGTTACTGTACCGAAACACTGTAATACCTAAACTAAGTTGCTTATTACACTAAACATTAAGTACTTTGACCCTTAAAGTTCAATATTGATCAGCCCTACTCTGTCAATACTTGCCTCTAGTGTCAACAATTTTCAATGTGGAATAAATTCCAGAATGGATAGTTTTCTTAATCCACAGACATTCCAAGTATTTAATTCCTGTGCATTACACTGTCCAGTTAAATAATTTGCTTATTTCTTCTTTACTCTTAATTAATGATTAGATATTGGGTATCATTGCAAGTATATCATGGAATGTCATTAAAATTAGAAGTTAGCTATAAATGACCCCTATATGAAGTACAGGATTCATGTAAAAATCCTAACTAATAAAATGTTACCTTAAAAGAGACTTAAAGCAAATGCACCACAAATTCAACAGAAGTGGCTGAGCTATTTTTTAATCCTGAGATCTTGGGGCGGGGCGGGGGGAGGTGGTGGGAAAGGCTTTTAAAAGGAATATTCAAGTGCTTTGCCCTTGGATAATGCAAGAGCAGGTTCATTTTTTCTTGAGCTGTGGTATTTTTCAGATTGTCAAATGTGTATCAAAGAGTTATTCTCTTGGCAAGTTTTATGAATTTTAGTTCCGTTTTCTTGACAATTTAAAATTCAATTATCCAATTATAACTAAAGGTCATTAGTCTAATGTGGCAACTTCATGACAGTTTTAGTTACAAGAGAATTTCTCAGTTTAGAGAAGAAATTCTCCCACATGAGAAACTTTTATTGTACTTAGTAGTTGAATATTTGGAAATATTTTTGTTTTCTTCTTGTGCTTATGTTACTTATTAATAAAAACATATACTTAATATTTTTTCTAATCCCATATTTTTAAAGTACAGTATCACATGTTTCACTTCTATGATTAGCATTATCAAACTAACAGTAAATGATAATGCTAATTTTTATTATCGTTAGATTTTGTCTTAAATATTTCTTTAGGGTTGCTTTTCTCTGTTTTATTTTAAATCACTTTAATCTGAACATTACTTCCAGGTCGAGGGAAAGGCATTGTCATTTCAATCTGTTACAAGTAGAATTTCTGCTAAGATTACGAACGAGAAAAGTTAGAGACCTCATATATTAACATTAGTTCCGTGGTATGATAATGGAGAACTCCTCAGGCAAAACATACCACAGAACCAGACACAATGGATGCTTGCTGGCTGTCAGACCTGTACAAGATACGAGAGTCTTTGTTCCTATCCCACCCCCAAAGAAATTGACTTTGTAATGGTAGATAAATGTATTCAACAGCTATTGATCGTGCACCTGCTGTGTACAAGGTCAACAGTGAAAATGCATCATTTTTCTGTTTTTGCATTTTAGAGTTCCAGACATTGCTGGAAGCAGAGATGGATAAGAAGTTACCCGCACTGGTTCTGGTACCTGTGACCCATTTGCCCTGGGGAGAAATTATCCAGGTAGCATGCTGGCTTAGCACCTAGACCACCAAGCAAAGATTCTACCTCTCAATTTGAGGAGTAAGTTCTTACACTAACCGTCCTCTGCACCATACTGAAGAGACCGGGCATGTCCAGGTATGGCCGTAGACCTCAGCACTATTCTGAAATGTCTTCGTCTTACTGGTGCAAAACTGGCCTAAGGATTTAATACTGACATCCACAGTTATGCGGTAAGACCCAAAATAAACTTGTCTCTCTAGGTACAAACATTTGTTTTGCTTCAAGGGTTCAGAAATACTTCCTATTCACACAGACTTCCTTGAACTGTTAGCTCCCTGCTATAACTACCTAAGTTAGCTTCTTCTGAGCCACTTGAAATGTAAATGGACTGACTTTTCTGGTTGTGTGGTTTACCAATTACGTCAAGGCCATCATTTCTCCTCCGCCGACCAGAGGAATTATAGCTGTAGATGAGAACGGTATCTGACATTCTATATGGCTTCCCTTATCAACTCACTTCTAGGGCCCAGCACTTAGCAGAGAAAGCTCTTTCCTGTATAGCAGGTTGTTATATTTATCCACCCTTGTGTTAAGCACCCATTTCACCCAGATGATCTCATTTAATCCTCACAGTGGTCCTCAAAGGTGCAAAGAGACTCAAATGACTCAGACGGGGTCCTTACAAACTAAAGAAACAGCACTTGAACCAGGGTCATCTGACACCAGAGCTCTTAATTGTTAATCACTTCGTTTATGCTCCTTCTCTAAGAACTGTCTTTCCATAATTAAAATTACATGATAAATGTTTAAAAATCTTTTACAAGAGTGGATTCTGAGCACTTAAAAACTAGCTCTTGATCAAAATGGAAGCTTTTTAGTAGCATCCTAAAGATAGAGCTAGAGATCAGAGACATGTTCTTCTACTTCTAATTTACAAGTTGGTATGTAGGAGTGGAAAACGTGGTGATAAAAGACTATTTCTGCCTTTTTACACATCAGGCCACCCTTCCACCACCTAATTGTTCATACACATGTTCTGTGGTGTCCTTCAGCTCCCCACCATAGTCAAAAGGTTCTGCACAGCTATTTGAGTATATATGATGAGGTCTATTTTGAATAAAGAGTGAATGTGATTTTCATTTTTCCCTGTGATCTATAAACATGAATCAATAAAGGATCCTCTTGAAATTTCTCCAAGGAATGGCATGCATTTCCTATTAATCTTATAATTTGTCTTTAGCTGCTTGGCTATGTTCCATAATTGGTAGGTGTTATTTTAATTCAGATACAAAAAAGAGAGAGAGGGAAAGGGGATAATGGCCCGGCCAGGGAATGAGGTATACATGAGCTTTTAGACACATTCTACCCACCCAGTCAACGTTTTTTGAGACCCCGACACATTTGGCTGATCTCTGTGAGTGATCACTGTTGTCACTTCTTAACAAAATTACAAAAACGACTTGCCTTAAAAGATCCATCAAATTGGTGGCAAAGCTTGCTCAGGGTCTAGGACATCAAGGTTACTGCTTACCTTTCAAGGGTGAGTGTCAGTGGAAAATCACTTAGCCCTCTAGGAAAGATGGCTTTTAATGAAAAGTTTGGCTGATGGACCGCTGGTAGACGGGGAGAGAGGAGTCACTGGAAGTTTGGGTCAAAGCTCACAATGAATGAGGGGAAAATGGATCAGACTGGAAAGTAAAAAAATGTTGAGAGAACAAAAAACAACGCACTTTCCCTCACTACCGCCTCCATGAGAGCGCCCAAATCCCTTCACACAGCACACAGGCCCTCTACACGTTGATGCCAACCTCCTCCACAAGACTGAGAGCACCTTCCCTGTGTGTCCTGTCCAGCTGTCACACTTCAGCCTTCCTCCTAGCAAGCGGTGCACTTTCGCACGTGAATGCCCTGGAATGTGCTTCTTACTCTGCCCCCACCTCATCTGCCTGGCAAAGTCCTACTCAGTTTTTGAGTCTCTGTATGCCACTCTCTTTTTGTGAAAACTTGGTAAACTCTCCTCTCCCCCACCTGCATCCATCACACCCAAGGAGCATAAGTAATTGCCTTCTGCCTATGCCTCTGTAGCTCTTCTAGTATCTGCCATATCACGTTTCCCTCTGACGGGGATCAAAAGCCTGTCTTATTCACCTTAATATTCCAAATGCATGGTCAGCATTGAATACATTTTTATTGACATGTGTTGCTTTTGGGTGTCCAGGCTGGCTTCCACTTCCCATCTCCTCTGTGATCCCCGCCCTCCTTAAAAATAGTGATGATAACTAGCATTTGTAAAGTACGTAATAAATCACTAAGCGCTTTCAAACCTGTGTTAGTTTTCTGAAGCTGCCTTAACAAATACTACAGACTGGGTGCCTTAAACAACAGAAATGCATTTTCTTACAGTTCTGGAGTTTAGAAATCCAAGATCAAGATGTCAGCAGGTAAATTTCTTCTGAGGCCTCTCTCCTGGGCTTGCAGATGGCCACCTTCTTACCTCCTCACATAACCGCCCCTCAGTCTGTGTTGTCTGGGTCCTAATCTCCTCTTTTCATAAATGCACCAGTCATATTGAATTAAGTCCCATCCATATGACTTCATTTTACCTTAATTATCTCTTTAAAGGCCATATTTCCAAATCCAGTCATATTCTAAGGTACTGGAGGTTAAAACGCCAACATATAAAAGGGAAATTGGGGCAGACAGCACAGGAACACGATTCACCTGTACCAATATCCATTATTTCATTTATTCCCTCCAGCACTAGCTAGCTGTAGCCACTCTCCCTCTGCACCATTTCCATGGTGAGCTCCTCTGTGCCTAACTTTACTCCTTCAGTGCTTCCCCAGCCTCAATTATGGAAAGATGCTTTGTCCCTTAATGAGTCAATACAAACAGTACTTTGAAATTTTGGGGTTTCTTACAGAGTTTAAATTGTCAAAAGCCAAGCCCTAATGTCAGTATAGGAAGAAAGTAGAAACATTGCCTCTTTTCTAGCACTAAGAAGACAGGGAAAAAAAATATAATGCTTTTCTTTGGGTTTTGTAGTTATCAAAAATCTGAGTAAAGGATTTAAAGGTGCATGTATTAGCCACTTCAACTGAACAAATGGTGGCCTAGTTAAAAAGAGAGGCAGGGACTTGCCATCTACTCTATCAGCCTACCTTCTGACCCACGGACCTGAGAAACACCCACCACAAGAATGGTTCCTTTCATAGGAAGAAAAGTGCTTCTTTTCAAAAGGGTCTTAATCCCAGGCCAAAGTTGGAAGCATTGTTTGTTCTATAGTGTGTTGACTAAGAGCCTCTTTAGAATTCTGCAAATTTCCCTTGTTTCCATGTTAGTCAGGGGTGAGCAGGGAATATTTAGGTGGTATGAAGACATCATGGTTTGCAGGTCTTAGCCATTTCTGTCACCTCCATCATAAATCTCTCATACTGTGCCCAGAAAGAAGCAGTCACATGCAACCCAATGCATTTCACCACTGCTTTTGAGCTCAAGCTCACACAGTGCATGTGACATTGACCATGACCTGGATGTGGAGCAGCTCCAACCTTAGACCTACCTGTCTTCAAAAAGGGAGTCACTATTTCTGTCCTCTTTTCACTCATTTGTTAAAAATTGGGGAAATAATGAAGAGGTTCAAGACATGGCCATAAGATAACTCCTCTCTAGTCAAGGAGTACCTCCCTTCCTTTTACAAGGTAGAAAAATGTGAAGGCATCCCTATGAGAAAAATGGTTTTTCAAATGTTTTGGGGAGGGTAAGAGGCTGCCAATTCTGTCCTTCCCAAGCCACTAGTTCTTTTTTTTGTTTTGTTTTTTCCTCTTTTCTCTTCTTCCTTTCACATCCTCAGGCTTTTAACAGAAACATTTTATATCAATATACTGATGTGACTTATGTGTGTAAATAGATGCAAATGGCTATTAAATGGTTGGGAAGTTGTATAATCATCTTTTTACACAATTTGTGCTAATGAGTGTTTTTCATTATAATTTCCCATATCCACTGCCAAAAAGCACTTCGCAGAGATCTTTGTAGCAATGTATGTATCCAGATTATGATTGCAAGAAACCCAGGACGCTGTATGGAGGGGAATGTCTTTAAGATTTGAATTTTTTTGAATCATTTTTGAGAAAAAGAGAGGGCAGCAAGCAGGGAAGATGACAGAGAGAAAGAGAGAGAGAGAATCCTAAGCAGGCTCCATGCTCAGTGAAGAGCCCAACACAGGGTTTGATCCCATGACCCTGGGATCATGACCTGAGGCCAAATCAAGAGTCAGACACTTAACCAACCAAGGGACACAGGTGCTCCTAAAATTTGAAATTTAAGAAATTTATTTGTCATTAGGTGATCAATATTTAACTAGCATGGTTTTGATTTTAGGATACACAAATATATATTTGATTTTTGTTTCTAGAATCTCTTAAAGAATATATATAGACTAATTTTATTCTGTTTTCTCAATTTTATTAACCATGCCCTCTTGCCAGAAGAATTTAGGATTTAGTGATTGTGTCAAAATTAGTCTATGCTGATGAGTATTCCAGCACCCAAAACACAAAAGTGTGTTAGAAGACTGTCAGTGCCTAAGGAAAGTTGTAAGTGGTTATGGGGAAATGAGCATTTTTCAGAGGAGCCTTGATTCCCCTCTTCCTTATGTGCATCAGGCTGTGAAAATATCTCTTAGTATGTTTTTTCTGGATCTGTGTGGTGTATCTGCACGTCACCTAGTAGGTCTCATCCTCTCTCCCCTCTCTCTCAAGAGCTCTCCCTGTTCTTCCTCTAATTGTTGGGTGGTGGGAAAGAAAAATGGATCGGCTAAGTGAATAGAGCTTGCAGAGAGCAGAAACAGATTTACTAACTTGGCTGATGGCTTCTACTGAGTTCTTACCATACACATGGCTGAGTTGCCATAAAGCCAGCTAAGCCAATCGCCCTAAATAGGTTAAAAGATGACATCGAGAAATTTTAAGCAGGAATGATTTCATTCTTTCCTCTCACC
Organism: Proteles cristata cristata; assembly: GCA_017311185.1. Classification (NCBI taxonomy): domain Eukaryota; kingdom Metazoa; phylum Chordata; class Mammalia; order Carnivora; family Hyaenidae; genus Proteles; species Proteles cristata. The sequence continues at coordinate 84,027 of JAESUZ010002434.1, read as the reverse complement.
AGTTATATGGTTAGCTGCTTCATGCGCTGATTTGTTATACCACGTAGGGCTGGCTCACAGTCCCTGGCAGCTTTCTGAAGTTTTGATGGCGTTGGAAACTGACAGTCTCCTGGGAATGTGTAAAGAAAGGAGGCCGGCACTCCTCTCCTTCAAGGACACTGTCTTCAATCCATTATCTCCTACCCTCCTACCCGTGTGCAATAATCTAGTCTATCAAAAGACAGTGATTGAACAAAATTTGATTTCAGGTAATGAATGCATTGATTTCATAAAGGGTTTGTACTACATGGTATTATAGTTCCCTAAATGAACACTGAAATCCTAAAATGAGAAAACTTATTGGTCCCAGTTAAATCATAGCCACTTCTTTTAACCTGCCTACCCGAATAAGATACCAACCCATTTGATACTTTAAAAAAAATCTGTTATCTTATATAAGTGCTTAATATTTTCCAGCTATTTTAAAGCCACCTGTTTTTCCTGTCATAAGTACATCTGGCATTAGGCAAAGAGATTACAGCCATGGACAACTGACTAATTTATGATGTTTTTATATTTTCGTATTTTTGGCAGACTAATCCAGTTTGATATATTAACCCAGCTTTCAGAGATGAATCTTAAAATCTTGTACTTTTGCAGCCCTTTTACTTTGTTCTCTTCCAAACTCTAGAATATTTTTTTCCATGTCCTAAAATTTAATTAGGAAACAGACACAGAGAGTTAACTGAATCCTTATGGTCTGCCCATCTAGTGCCCTTTCTAGCTGGCTTCCTAGAAGAAATTATGTATCTGTCTTCCCAGTGTTGGTTAAGAAATATCTCTGTACTTTTGATCATTCTTTATTCCTAAGTTCATTGGGCACACTGGCACTTGATTGGTATCCTAGTTTGACAACTGCATTTTTGCCTAAATGTAATGAGAGTTCGTTAGGTCAAACCAAGCAGAAGAATCAGTTGCCTGTCTTTGCAAAACAACACAAAACCAAAATATGGAAGTTTTGAGCCACAGGGAACGGACACAAGACTATTTTCTGCAGTTAGAGAAACCACTCACCTTCTCAGAGCGTCTTTTTGATTTGACATCCCCTGATGGGCCATCCCTTGGCTATTTATGGGTAATTTTAACTGCTTGGTTGAATATGCCATATTCTTCCTTTAAATATCTACCCAAGGCCCCAAAGTAATGGACGTGTTTTTAATAAATCTAAAGCATTCAGCAGACATACTTCAAAACAGAGAAACTGTCAGAACACCCTGCAAGATTCATTAGAACATTTTTTTTTGTAGACACTGTCACCAAGTTAAATAAATGTGTGTCAACTCAAAACTGAGATGAGAAATGGCAGAGTGTTTTATGGATTGAGGGTCAAGAAGATAAGAATTCTAGTCTTCTCTCTATTGCTGGTTTGTTTAATGACTGTAGTATGTTTATCACTTATTCCTAACCATTCTTCCCTCTGGCCAAAAACCAGAACAATGTCTGTCTACAGAGGATTTTGAGCTCCTAAGAGAATAGCTCTCAGTAAGTTCAGTTGGCAGTCATAAAGCCTTCCATCTATAAGCATAGAGTTAGCTTGCCAGGACTCTGGACCCAGCCCCAGCATTACTTGGTACTTGACTCTGAGTTAATCCCTATTGAATAGCGTTAGGAGGCCTATTGTTTTCATACATAATACTGCAGTGAACATCTTTTAACAAATAGATGTTTGTGCATTTATATGTTTATATCTATAAGGGAGAATTCCTAAAAGTGAACTTCTTTACTCTAAGGTGAGATAAAATTGAAATGTTCGTGTATATTAAAAAATGATAATAAAAAAAATAAACATAAATAAATAAAATATTCATGTATATTGCTAACTGGCCCTTCAAAAAAAGTCATACCAAATGTGTATTCCCAAATAGATGTATGTTCCTATTTCCTCACACTCTTGCTCACACTATTCACTGGCAATTTTAATTTTTTAATCAGCATTAGTATCAAAAGTCAAAGAATTGCACTGTAATTTGCACTTCTTTGAGTAAATATGTGCATCTTTTCATATTTTAGTAGTCTTTCATTAGTTCATGCCTACCTCATTCTCAATTTCCTAGCATGTATTTGGTGTTTTTCTTTTTGCTTTGTAATGCTCTTTGTAGACTAAGATCTTTGTAAAAACAGAAAAATTGGGAAGAAAGTCTAATTAATTTCATTCATGGAAGATACTTACAAATTTGAAAACTTTATGGCGATCAGCATTCCCACATGACAAAGGGCAAGACCTCCCCAGGTATAAACAGTGAGAGGTCCTAGCTGTGTATCACCCATGTTATTACCATACTAATCATTAAAATAATCCATATTATAAGTAAGGCAAAATGCAAAGAAGTCCACGATGTGATCTCTGCCCTTAAGGAGTTCATAGTAAAGAACATAAGACACATTCACATGAGATGATAACAATCTGAGATAATGAAAGGAATGAGTGACATAGACTATGTGAGCTCTAGGAATTGAGACAGGAAAGCTCATCTTCAGTAAGAGTAGTAAAAGAATATAAGGAATATTGCTTAAAAGAAAACACATGCTCATATAGACAGAAAGATTCAAAAGTACAAAAGTGAGAATTAAATTTGAGGAAACCGAAGTAGACAAGGGTGAAGAGAAGAGAGGTTTGGTTGGAAACAGTGGGAAAGTTCACATATAGAAAGATGAGTTGGAGTCAAATTATTGAAGGCCTTGGCTCTCTGGTTTAGGTTGGATTCTATGCCATAGAAGCAAGTGAAATGTTTGACAGGAGTTTAGAAATAATGAAAATAATTTTTAAAATGATCATTTTTGACCTGTGAATAATGAATGAATGAATAAATAAATAAATAAATAATTAATATAAAACATTGCATTGGAAGAGGGGATGACAATCATATTGACACTTTCTGTGGAAGAGAATCAGCCAGTTTAAAGGAAAAGTGGTTGGCATTGTCATCAATGTGTAATTCATAAAATAGCTATAGAACTAATGCTATCTAATGTTACCTAAGAAAAGAAAACTGATCCCAAACCCAGAATTCTCTGTGTGTAGACTGAACATTCCAGTGCACTGCCTTTTTCTAAATCTGTGATTCAGCTTTCATACCCCATCCACTTGCTCATTCTGATGATGGTAAGCCTTTCCTTGTTGGGTCTGGAATTCATACCAGCTTTCTCGCAGACCAAGAAATTCCAAACATGCTATTGTCATTACACCTCATCAGTCATCCTAAGGAATGGCTTTATTTATTCTTGTGATTTGGAGAAATGAGGTGATGGTAGAAGGGCTCAGAATAATGGGAGTAAGGTGTTGGCTTCACAGAACCAGCAATTCCTTTCTTACTTCATTTCCTTTACATATTCCTAAAGGTTAGGTAATTGAGCTGAGCCTCCTGTACTATAACTGCACTGCAGTATTTGTTCAATAAATATTTATTGAGCACCTACAATAAATGTCAGATACTGTGTAAAGTACTGGGAACAGCATTTAAAATATAGAGCCAGTCCTTCCTCTAAGAGGCTTACAGACTGGTGGGAAGCATATAAACAAGTTCACATTCTACTGTTGCTCTTCACACAGGACAAGGGGTTGGACTCTTCCCTTGAAATATTCTACGTGTACCAACCCCATAGTATCCCTCCAGTTCACTTCACGTTGTCCTACGCTTTGTGTACTAGGTATAGAATCCACTTCTGATGGGTATAAGTGGATAAAAGGAATTCAAATATCTGGTAAACTTGCTACAAAACACCAGATGCGATAGGGGTTATGGAGATCACCAAAGAGTAAAACATGAAACTAATCCATGGAATTGGAGAGATGAAGTAATTGCATTTGCAACAGGAAACTTTCTAATGTGTATAATAAGTATTAAATACATGGCACAGATAGTTAAGTGCTGTGGGAACTTAGAAGAAGACGCATAACTTCCAGAAGAGGTGAGCTTTGCACTCTGTCCTAAAGGATGGATCTAATTTGAATAGGTAGAGGAGACTGGTGGTGTCACGTGGGAGCCTGATTAGCAGTGTGGCTCTTTTAATTCCTAAGGTCAGAAGGCCACTACAACTGACTCATGCAGAAGGAGCGGTCATGGGTGTTCCACACGGCTGGAGTCCTGGGGTCTTCTAATTTGAATTTTTGTCTCTCCCTCTTTTGGCTCTGCTTTCCTCTATACTGGCTTTGCCTCAGACTGACCTAGTAGCTGCCAGGTTTACAGTTTAGTCCATTAACCACCCAACACAAAAGACAACTTCTCTTCCCTAATAGTTCTAAACAACCTCCTATGATTTACTCTGATTGGACCAACTTACATCATTTTCCCATCCCTGAGTCAATCATGGTGGAAAAGAGGATGGACTTAACTGATTGTCTAGGACTAGATTATGTCTCCATCCTTGGAATAGCAGCAGGTGGGGATACCATCATCTAAGCCATATCAGAACAAGACTAGAGAAGAGAGGTGGTTCCCCAGAGGGGGGAAAAATCTGTAACGCTGTTACCAGAAAAATAACAATAACCACCATCATTAAAACACTCTATGATAAAGAACTTACTGCAGGTACTAAAAGCTTATTCCCTGGGTACTAGTCTAAACAACTTTCATATATTACTTATTTATTCCTCCTAACATCCTGTGAAGAAAGTAATCTCACCCCATTTTTAGGTAAGGAAACTAAGGCATGGAGATGTACAGAATTTTATCTCACAACTGATAAATGTCACACCAAGGAGTTGAACCCAGGCTGCCAGATTGCAGAGTTCCTGGTCTTACCCACTGTACTATACTAAAATTCACTTCTGTACACACAGAAATCTAGCTAATGCTCAGACTCAGAAATGAGCAAGTGCATCTGAAGAAAAGTGAGAAAACCGGTAATCCAGAAAGATGGTAATTTTGGTCTCTTCTCACAGCTATGGAAACAATATCCAGAAAGTTTGTGGGCAGTGCAGTCCTCACCAAGAGGTCAAGTTCTGACCAGACCCAAGCAACCATCAACGGAACTTCCAAGGGGAATGAAATGATCATTACAGAAAACTGAATTATTCCCCAGAAGCTACTCTAGCCCAATCTGCTCAACAATTTGTGGTTCACACTTTTACATAATCTACCAAGCTCTGATTTCATCTGTGTCTAATTCAAATTCTCTCTCTTTCTCTTTCTCTCTCCCTCTCTCTCTCTCTTCCCCTCTCTCTCTCTCCTGCTTTGAAACCGCATTCATAGAGCATATATAGATCTTAGTTAAAACTAACAATGCATTTAAAAACACCCACAAAATCAAACTGTTACCATTTTGGCATTGAGAAACAGCAGAGCCAGGCTTGAGTCTGTTTACTGTGCATTTCCTGATGCAAAGCAAAAGCAAGCACAGTTGAGAAAACACCACAAAGCATTATATGGCGACAGCTTATGTACTTCAGAAGAGAAATGGATACATTAGGAAAAGTTTTTCTCCCTTTGATGTAGAATATGTGCTTTTTTTGGTATTAAAATGGGAGTTAACTTTAAATAAATAAAATTCAGCCTGTAGGCTTCAAAGAACTAATGTTGTATTTTGACAATGTCATTTCTGTGATCCTTGGAAGCATTATAGGAGTTAACTTGGGCCTTCGTCATGATTTCCTTTATGGCATGGAGAGCACATTATTTTTTCATCTCTGTATTATTGATTTCCCCTCACTTCCTCCCACATTTTCTCTTTGCCAGCTGTCGCCTCTGCCCCTTCTGCTCCCCCCCACCCCCATCACTAAGAGGGCAGGTGTGGGGACTTTCCGCCGCGTCTTTGGCTGCATGTGATCCAGGCACTACAAGCTTAGTGTCCCCTCCTCAGGGGCAAACTTCTCCTCCACGTGGTTTCAAAACATGGATAGACCTGCCTTCAAGAGGAGATGAGAGTGAGTCTCATGTTCACCTGATAATGCAGTGGAAGATGTAGAATTTGTACTTAATATGGCTGTCATTGGATTTGAAGATCTGCCCCCCCGCCCCCATTTAGGACATAGAATGCAGGAGCCTAATACTTTGATGAGACTTGTTTTCTTTTGTGTTTTTATTTCCCTGAAAGAGTACTGACTAGTAAAATATCACCTGATTTGAGCTCCCCTAGAAGTAGGTAATAAATAAGGCCTTTTTTCTTCTAAACAAAATTAGTTTTAGGTAAACACATGCGTAGATACCTCAAATAAGGGGTGCCTTGTGACATGAGGAGACAGAAGTGTTTTTATCCTTTTAATTGTCCAATCTGATCACTCTTTTTAATCAAGGAGCTGCTTCTAAAACAAGGCATTTGAAACACACAGAGCTACAATTAGAAAAAGAAAATAATATAAAAAAGTTGCCATGATTAAAGAGTTTTCAGAATTTCTTGGTTATTAATAAGATTTGGAAATTTATAGCTTCTAGAGTTGAAGGTTTTTTTAAAAATAAAAAGGTGTGTTTGTATGTAAGGAAGAGTCTGAAATCATATGCAAAACTGTGTGCATATGCATATGTTTGTGTTCTGAAGAAAGGCTTCTCGGCTTTAATCAGTTCTCAGGAGGGTTGATGACAGGAAGAATTCCCAGTTCGCCCGCCCGTCTCACTTTCCTCTCTTCCCCTTGTTTCTCTGAAGTCAACAGCTCTCTTGCACGCGCTCGCGCGCTCTCTCTCTCTCTCTTTCTCTCTCTTTCTCTCTCTCTCTCTTTCTCTCGCCAGCTTCCTGTTAATCCCTTCTCAGATGAATTGTTCTTTTGTTTTCTGACCAAGAGAGGCTAAGCCAGGGTGGTGCTGGTGGTAAATGTCAAGACTGCAGTGAGTGCCCCGGGGGGGGCTGTTAGGAAGATGGACGGTGCCTCCTAGTTCTGCCCTGATGTGTATCCCCTGGGAGGGAAATGGTACATCCAAGATGCCACCATGTCAAACCTCCGTTACACTGAAGATATGCTGAAAGAGACCATCAAGGGGAGAAACTGAAGTAGGTAGTAGCTTTCCCTGAATACTTCCCTGCCATCCTTTTTTTTTTTTTTTCATTTGGTTTTATTTCTTATTTGATGTTTCCGGGCATTTTACCCCCAATTTCCTTGGTTTCAGCATCCATTGCAACATCCTAACACTCTAATTGGCTTTCTGTGGGGGCAAACAGGAAGAATTGCTTCCAGCAGGATAGGATTTTCTGTCCTGTTGATTGATGGGTTAATTTTTATTGGTCACAGTGTGCTACCAGCAGAACCAAAAATCCAAGACACGGTTCTAGCTTTAGGAGTTTATGTTCTGATGAAAAGTAAGACAGACAACACATTCCAATCTCCCAGTTTCTTTCTCTTACCAGTAGTATTTCCTCCTATTTCTTTCCTTTAAGACAAGTGTCTATGTAAGTAATAAGTGGAAACTGAGTCACCTAGACAGATAATTCAGGCCCCAGAAACATACTATTAAGAAAAAAAAAACAAAAAGCCAGGGCCATGCTGGCTGGGTGGCTCAGTTGGTTAAGCGTCCAACTTCTCAGGTCATGATCTCAGTTCAGGAGTTCAAGCCCCACATCAGGCTCTGTGCTGACAGCTTAGAGCCTGGAGCCTGCTTCAGATTCTGTGTCTTCCTCTCTCTCTCTCTCTCTCTCTCTCTTTCTCTGTCTCTGTCTCTGTCTCTATCTCTGCTCCTCCCCTACTCACATGCTCACTCTCTCTGTCTCAAAAATAAATAAATGTTAATATATATTATATATATACATATATATATAAATTAAACCAGTAAATTAAACCAATAAATAAACCAATTGGATCAGGCAACCTGATGGGGGGAGTGGGTTCATTGGAAGAGTGAGTAATCATTTTCATTGAGTGGCTGTTCAATGCTGGACGTTAAAACAGTCAAACATTTCTCTAGGTTCTTTTGGTTCTATCCTGTGTGGTTCGATTAAATTATGTCAAATTTTCCAAGAGTCATTTGAAGAATGTTTCATTGTGCCTCCATGTCTGTGATATAAGGATACATATGATTATTCCTCTTTAAATTAATGGACCCCCTTTCCAGACATTCACTTTCCTTTCATCAAGTACTCGAAACTGAATAACCCAGAGTATTTCCCAATTTGCTCAGAGGAAATTTAGTGCTCAAATAAGCTAATTGTTTCATCTCTGAATCAGTCACAATATTCTATACCACCACTTCCTCCTCTATAAAATGATAGATATTGGAACTGATGATCTTTAAGATTCTTCCAGCTCTGAACCACCTCCCAACGCGCTCACACACACACACACACACACACACACACACACTTTCTTATATGATTTCTGATCTCATTCATAACCTTATTTAATTACAAAGGACATGTGTGCCGGTATGACCCATGTCTGCTTGGTTCCCACATAAATGGAGTGCACTCAATATATACTGAAGGAATAAATTACTCCACATTCATAGTGATGTGTGCCTCAAATCCTTCTTTAGAAGGAAATGGTCCATAATATAAATTCTCACCTTTCATTTGCATACAATTCATACATCATATGTAAAACCTTGTGTTGACTCTGCTTGTGCAGCTACAGGAAAATTTTATCACTTCTTTCTCTTCCTTTTTTTTCTTGTGGATCTCATTCTCCTGCATATTTTTCATAAAAGTCCCCAATTTGGAAAGAAAGCTAAAATGTAGAACAAGAAACCTGCAAGCTGGTGGCCAGAGCTGGGGCTACTCGGAAAGAAAGGAGCAAGGTCCTTGAGCCCAAGAAGGCCACCAAACCTATCAGCTGATAGCCAATCTAACAATACACAGAAGAAGCAAAGCTCCTTGTTCCCTAGGCTAAAAATGCTAAACTTTCCCCACCAACAGTGGGCCTGATGCTTCAGAACTGAGCAGAATGGGCCAACCACGTCAGAGGCCCAGGAGACTCCCACTGATGCCCATTCAAGGAGTCCGCCCTGAAACTAGGGTCAAAACAACTTCCACAACGTTAAATGTGCTGCTTTTATCTTTCCCTAATGAGCCAGAGGTTTTTCTCTGAACATAAAACTTAGGCAGAACAATGAGACGGTGTTCTTGGATGGGGGGACGGCAGGGAGTTAAAGGATGGAATATGGGCAAGAGCGAGTTAAAAACGGAAAACTGAGATGGGAGATGTCCTTGTGGGACTGATTTTCTCCCTCTAAACTGCAGTCCGAAGCGCCTTCCTTCCCTCACATTTGATAGGCAATGCTGCTCTCTAGTGGCCAAGTGAGATGAGCACAGGTTCCAATTAAATTCCCATAATATGTAGGGCATTTTTTGTTGTTGGGAAATTTCATGAGTTTTGTTTTGTTTTGTTTTGTTTAAGTTTCTTTATTTATTTTGAGAAAGAGAGAGCATAGAGAGAGAATCCCAAGCAGGCTCCTCGCTGTCAAGCAAGAGCCTGATGCAGGGACTCACCAACCAGGGATATCTTGATCTGGGCAGAAACCAAGAGTTGGTGGGCAGAAACCCAAGTGCCCCTCATTTTTAAGATAATCTTTGGTTTTAGATCTTAAATGAAAAGATAGGCATTTTACCAAAATACATAATTCCTTCTAAAAGAACTCATTCATGTAACTCTCCTCCTCTCTGTTTCTGCACTCATTTTTCCATGATGTTCCTACATATATGGCCAGTTGTGGGCCTTCCGACAAACTACGTGGCCCAAGTGCTTGAAGAGACCTGGGGAGGCCTGGCACCTCTCTTCCAGCTCAGGCGCTGGCCACTAGAGGACCCCTGGGAAAGGCACCGGGTAGACATTTTCCCTCACTGCCCCCCTTCATTTGGAAGGTTCTGTCCTTATTTCCTCACATGAATGGTTCCTACTCGTCACTCAGCTCAGCTGAGGCCACTTGGCTTCAGCAGTCCCGCCTCAGCCCCACCCTCCCAGAGTGCCAGCCTAGCACATTATCATTCTTCTGGTTTCATACAGCTCGTTGCTTTTCAAAGTTATGTTGTTTATTTGTTTCCTTATTTTCTCTCTCTCTCTCTCTCTTCCCCATCTCAATATAAGCTTTATAACAGCAAGAGCCTTATTTTTTTCCACTCATATATCTCCACACACTAGAAAATGTTGCAGGTGTTTGGCACCCAGCAGACTCTCAAAAAATATTTTTGAATGAATGATGGAAAATATTTATATCCTGAAACTTCTCTCCCAGCAGTAATAGTTTTGTCTAACACCTTGCCATCTCCAATGTTAGGAAAGTGGGACATGGAGATAGAGGCAGAATTTCACTAGGGAACTGTGAGGTACAAAATCCCTGTCCAAGCATCAGCAGAGGTAGCAGATTAGTATTGCAGATTACTAGTACTAGGTTTAATTTAATTTTTTAAAGTCTGATTATTTCTGTTTCTCTTTGCTCATCAAAAAGCCCTTTTGTATTCAGGTACAGCTTTCTAAAACAATAGAAATACACAGAAAGAAACATAATGATAAAGATAATTCTCACAGTCTTGTTCATAATCAGATGTCAGTTTGTGGGATGCTTTAATTGATTTAAGAGACATAAAGTTATGGATACAAAACCCCATTGTATCAGAAGAGTTTTTAAGAAGACAATATACCCTTTCTTGGTAAAACCAGTATATCCTGTGCTGTAGTGACCACAATATCTGCCTTCATTATATCTTTTATTTTTTAATGTTTATTTATTTATGAGACAGAAAGAGAGTATGAGCAGAGGGGCCAGGAGAGACAGGGATAAACGATCTAAAGCAGGCTCTGCACTAACAGCAGCAAGCCCAATGTGGAGCTCGAATTCATGAACCATGAGATCATGTCCTGAGCCAAGATTGGATGTTCAACTGACTGAGCCACCTAGGCACCCCTGCCTTCATTATATCTTTTAAAGCAAATGTTTTATGGTTTCTTTATGTAACTATAGAACCATCTTTAAAATAAGACATGTATTGATAATCTACTTATATCAAGCCTTTTCCTCTTTTTGTTTCATTTTTTCCTTCCTTCTCCCCCACCCCCCACCATGTAAAATATGATATGCCACCCCAGTGCATAAAACAAAACAATTCTGAGCTGCTCTGGCTAAAGCCATGTAGGGACCCAGAGTTCTGCCCAACGAGTCTCTCACCATTCTGTCCTCTCTCCCCACCCCCCTTCCATGATGAAAGCCACTAAGTTCTCCCAGTGGGGCTACAGGGCTCCTAAAGACAGACAGAAAACAATGGTGTAGACCATACCCAGAGTTATCCCAATACTTAAAAAATTCTAATATTCTATTATCAATTCTGGCTAAAGAGAAGCACTTATTAAACAAGCTAATGTGTGATTTCCATACATTTGCTCATTCAGTAAACAATGTGGATTACATTCTTACCATGTGCTAGGCTCTGCTAAAAACAGAGAATACCTGTGAAACAAACAGGGCTCCTGCTTTCACAGAGTATATTATAGTGGAAGATACTGATAAATAAACAGTTATAATGCAATGTAGCAAATACGATGATCAGGTAAATACAGAGGGGAGCATACAGGGAGTACGCTTCGCAGGAGCTTTGTAGATCAGAGAAGTTTTTTGGGGGTGGAGATATAGATACAGATGAGTGAAAACTTTGGAAAGCACTTTTCCAGCTAAGAGGATAACAAGTGCACATGGGCTCAGGGTGAGAAAAGGCATTGCTCATCTAAGGAACCAGAAGTGGAAGAAGCTCTGTTTCAATGGAGAATCACATTGTGTGTGGGAGACACAACAGGGAGAGAAGGGAGAGGTGAGACTGGAGAGGTGAGCAGAGTCCACATCACAAAGAGTCATATAAAGGGTCGTTGTAAATAGCTTGGACCTGAGCTGGAGGACAATGTAAACCTCCTGAAAGATTATAATCAAGCAAATGATGTGATCAGTTCAGTTGTAGTTGAAGAATGCCAGCAAGCCTGATCAATGAGGTTGATGAGGAGAATGTTGTAGCAACTGAGATGAGAGGTGATGGTGGTCTAATTCAGAAAATGGCCATTGACATGGAGAAGACAAGTGGATTTAAGAAATACTCAACAAGGCATGGTTGGTTGAATATGGGAGATGAGGGTAAAGGAAAGGGAAAGGATGAAGTCCAGGTTTCTGGCTTGAGTCACTGAGTGGATGGAGATTCCATCATTAATACAGAAGAACTAATATGGGCAGAAGGACAACGAGTTTTATTTGGACATGTAGGATATGCTTGTCAGACAAGCAAGTGGAAATATTTGGGATTCAGTTGTGTATGTGGATTTGAATCTGAGAAAAAGTGTGGCCTAAAGATAAACATACAGAATTCACCAGTGTATGTGGTCGGTGGTACTTGAAAACATGACAATACATAAGAGATCCAAAAGATTTTGTAGAGAAAGAGGATCTAGAATAGAAGCCTGTGGGACAGCACATGTAAAGGGCAAACAGAGGAGGGTTCCACAGGAAACAGAGAAGGAAGCAACAAGGTAGTAAAAGGCAAAGTTTTGGAAACTACAGGAAGAGAGTGTTTTGGGGCACCTGGGTGGCTCAGTCACTTAAGCATCCAACTTCAGCTCAGGTCATGATCTCACAGTTCATGGATTCAAGCCCCGCGTCGGGCTCTGTGCTGACAGCTCAGAGCCTGGAGGCTGCTTCAGATTCTGTGTCTCCCTGTCTCTCTGCCCCTTCCCCACTCACACTCTGTGTGTGTCTCTCTCTCTCTCAAAAATGACTAAATGTTAAAGGAAAAGTGTTTCAAGGAGAGAGTGGTTAACGATGTTGGAATTTTGCTGAGAGATCGTTGAGAACTGTTCTTTGGTTTTGGCCAGAAGGCAATCATTGGTGACCTTAGTGAAAATAGTATCCATGAAAGTCATAATAATAGAAGTCACATTGTTATAAGGTCAAGGGAAGATGGGAAAGTAGAGACAACAGTAAGACAATTCTTAAGAAGATTTGCTATGAGAGAAAAATAGGACATATGGTGATAATAGAATAGAAATATAAGGTCAAAGAAGATGTTTGATTTCATGTAGAAATATTGATGGAAAGGAAAGTACTGTTGTTTCTGTTTTATAAGAAATCAAAGAAGTTGTGATTTACCCAAACTCAGCAAAGGTAGAGGTGGTCAACCTTTTTGGTAACACGAAATTCTTATCTGTGTATGAATCAGATTTAATTCATTGGTATAATGGTTTAAAACATGAAAATTAGGGGTGCCTGAGTGACTCAGTCAGCTAAGCGGCCAACTTCAGCTCAGGTCATGATCTCACAGTTTGTGAGTTTGAGCCCCGCATCAGGCTCTTTGCTGACAGGTAGCTCAGAGCCTGGAGCCTGCTTCAGATTCTGTGTCTCCCTCTCTCTCTAACCCTCCCCTGCTCACACTCTGTGTGTCTGTCTCCAAAAAATCAATAAACATTAAAATAAATAAAATAAATAAAATAAACATGAAAATTAATAAGCAGGTAAGGGGTGCCATCCAGACAAGTTTCATTCTTGGTATGTACCCAAATACCTCCTAAACATGCCCACAGATTCAGCTTCTAGATGATGTAAACTAAAACACTACTTAGGCAGAGCATGTGTTCTGGAATCAGACTACTTAGTTCAACTGCTAGTCACACGTGTACTAATTTAGTGACCTTAGGCAAGTTATTTAACTCCCCTAAGTCTCAGATCCATTAGTGTAATATGAGGATGTTCACAGTGTCTATCTTTGGGACATAGTTATCCAGTTTCTCGTATTGCTACATATCTTATGAAGACACTGACTGCCCTTTGTTCTAGGATACCTTCCTGAGGATTTTGTACAGCAAACAGCCTTGGAACACAGAAATAGTGTCTCCCTCAAAGCAAAGGGCAGGCATACTTACTGCCTGTTATAAAAGATTTAAGTTTACTAAGCTTAAGCTCCTCTTAGGGCTCCTACAACACAGACCACTGTGTATGCTGGCATCTCCATGGAACTTCAGGGCCAGAAGATCTATACACATATGCTGATAATCATGCTGTAGGCTGAATGGCGGGTAATAAAGTCCTTTGTCTCAGACCCAGGAGGCTTGTTTCTTCTGCCAGCCTTCAGAAGCCTGCCAATAAGGCAAAATCTCAGATCCCTTGCAGTTCTCCACATCTTATAGAATTTAAAGATGAAATGAGTTTGTTCATTGAAAATGCTTAACACACTTCTTGGTACTTAGTAAGCACTCAATAAATGTTAACTCTATCTTATAAGCATCACAATAGGGGTATTTCCATGGGAGTACCACATAAACGAAAGCAGGTATCCCTGAAGCCCCACTTCCAGAAATCAGCCCTGTGTGTTAAAACTTTGTGTAGTTCCAGGAGTATACTTTTACATATTCCAAATACAAATGTCAACCAGGAGGTAACTTACATAACTGTCCTTTCCCGTCAATACCTCAGTGACTACCAACACTCATTTGTCATAGCAGAATTTGGGAGAGGAAATCTTAAGAAGTGTATGGTTTATGTGTTTGGGAGGGAGCTTTGAGTATGTGGTATTGCCCAGATAAACAGACTTGAGTAGGAGCTAAGGGTATCGTTATGAGGATGGGTTGGTATCTATCTTGTTCAGTACTGTATTTCCAGCATGAGACCTAGGACATAGAGGCCCAGAAAAATCTATGTTTACTGAATAGATGACATCCCAGAGAGAAGTTCAGGGAGCCTTTCTTTGTCATCCAGAAGTAGACATTTAAGTCATTGAAGTGTCCCTGTCCTCACATTATCTCCACCAAACTTGACAACCATTTTACCTACTAAAAGGAAACTCCATCAAAAGTCTAAGATAAAAAGAAACAATAAAATAACAAAACAAACTTTCGACCTACTTTGTTAGGCACTGAAAAGCACACTTTGGCAGACAAAAAGGCTTGTGCTATGTAATTGTCATCAATGTTTCACTTAATATTTTAATGAGTTGAGCAACTGACATCCTGGCTGAACACATGCCTTTTGTGGGTCTTGTTGCTAAGCAAAAGAAGTGTATAAGAAAACGTGCTGTCCTTTTTTCTCTCCCCCCCCCAAAAAAATACCACGTCACTAATTCCTTAAAACATAAATACATCTCAACTGCCACTTGGATCTATACAAAGCTGATTCCTGTCATCCTCCTTCCTTCCCAAGCCAGCTCTTCTCATATCTTCCTTCTCCCTCAGAGCTGCTGAGTTGGGTTCCAGACCCCAATGCTGGTTCCTGGATACACAGCAGATCCTTCTGAGCCAGGACGTGTCTGCCAGGACAGGCGGCATCATTTTTAGCTATTTTTCTCTTCTCCTTTCCCCAACCCTTCCCAGAACTACACTGATACATTTATTTTAATATTCCTTCTTTCCCTTCAGCTGGCAAAGTTTTCTCCGTATCTGATGTTTTTCTCTATTTATTCTATGCTCTTCTTTTCTCTCTTCCCTCTCTGCCCCCTCCTTCTCTCCATTTCCCTCTCTCTGTGGAGGGGTGATTTACTGGAAACCCCAGGATGATCAAGAAGCAATTTTGGAGAAGCAAGAGAGATTGATAATCTGATTCTAAATTTGGGGCACCTGACTGCATCAGTTGGTTAAGGGTCCGACCCTTGATCTTGGCTCAGGTTATGATCTCACGGTTCATGAGTTCGAGCCCGAGTCAGGCTCCGCGCTTACTACATGGTGCTTGCTTGGGATTCTGTCTCTCCCTGTCTCAAACCCTCCCACGCTTGTGTGCATGGGGACACGTCAGCACGGTCTCTCTTTCTCTGTCTCAAAATAAATAAATAGACTTTAATAAATAAATACATACATAGGTAAATAAATAAAATTGGAGGGGAGCAGCAGCAAACTGAATACTCTTTAAGCAATGTGGTATTTACATTCCTCATTCGCCAGTCCTTGAAGATAAGCATTAAACTTTTTGCCATCATACAGATGGAAAAACTAAGGACTGAGAGGTTAAGCTACCACACCAGGTCTAACAGCGAGGAGATGGCAGCACCCAAATTTGCACCCACACCGTGTGACTCCAAGGGCAACTCAGCCTTGTGCTTTCATATCTTGAGCTCAGATTTGGGGAGATAAGCAGGAGTTACCTAAACGAATTAATAAAGGAGAGGACATGTTCTAGGCAGAGGGCACAGC
The DNA here is from genome assembly GCA_017311185.1 of Proteles cristata cristata. Lineage (NCBI taxonomy): Eukaryota > Metazoa > Chordata > Mammalia > Carnivora > Hyaenidae > Proteles > Proteles cristata. The sequence continues at coordinate 67,985 of JAESUZ010002434.1, read as the reverse complement.
ATTATGTAGAGCCTAAATATTTGAACCAGCTTAACAATTTTGGGGAAGCAGAATATCCACAGGGAAATAACCAGGAAACAACCAAACAAAAAAACCTAGGAAACGTTGGAGACTCATTTATGACATACTTAACAGTGGAAAGACATGGAGGGTCACATTTAAGAGACTTGGGTTAAAAGAACATTTAACATAACGGTCAATGCATTATTTAACCTCGGTAAGCCTCTATTTCCTCCTCTCTAAAACTGGGATGACACACATTTCATGGTTTAATAGCAAAGATTTTAAAAAGATAACATGAAAGAGTTTTGTAAACTGTGGTGGTTTATGCGAATATCTTTCTCCCTTTTAGCTTCTCCCCCTCTGTCTTGGAAAGTAAGTTTGTAATTGGGACTGAGGAAGCAACTATAAAACAAAGGACATTCCAGGGGCCTGGGGAAATCTTGCAGGCAGCCTGCAGTCTGGAAGTTATTCTTTTCGAGCCTGAAGTCTGGGAGGTTTATGAGACCCATCCTAAGCCAGCGGCACAGAGAAAACGGTTTTGTCAAAGACATTAGTCAAGCATTTTTCTACTAGGAAGAAGTTGCACCTTTGAACTCCAGCATTTTATGGGTTTTTTGAAATATGATAAGAACAGAAATGACTAAAACAAAGGAATCTAGACTCTATATCTTAAAAACTGAACTTTGAGAAAATATGGAGAACTTGCAGAATTTGTATGCCTGCTCCAATCTAATGAGCTAGCGTGGGATGCACGTCGGCTTGGGATCTGGACGGAGGTGGAAGCCAGACCCATGCGCAGATGAAGACATGGCCCATGACAGAAGATCCCAAGCCCAACACAAGAGCCACCTCCCCAAGCCACCACTCGGTTTCAGTACATGGGATGATTTGGAGCCATGTGCAAGTTGGGCAATACTGGCCAGCAGAAAATCTATCACATTTTAAGGACTCTTCTCTGCCCCTAAGCACCATTCTCAGAGCTAAAGGTACAGCCATGGACAGGACAGGCAATGTCCCTGCTCTCTTGGAACTTACATTCTCGGCCCAATTGGGTAGGTGGAGAGTAAAAATGAACCAAGTGATTTCAAAAACGTGCTCAGTGACATATAGGAGGTGCTCACCTCTATTTGTTAACCGAATGGATAGATTATTGAGGCCTAGGATTCTCCCCAAAGGCCATCTTTTTGCCACAAGGCAGTCAAGCCAATTGTCTTCATGGGCAATGCCATTTAAAGCAGTCATTCAAATTCATGCACCCACTTAGCAAACTGGTCTTAAATATCTATTCCATGCCAGGCACTATGCTAGATGCTAGGGATATAAAGACAAAACATATCCCACTCAATAAACCTTTCACCGAGGAATCAGCTTCTGTGGACTTTGTTCTTCTACTGGTTTGGCCCACTTGCAGATTCAGCCTGAATGTACCTGCTACCAGGAGGACATAGAAGGTTTGGTGCCAAAAGGCTTGCAGAGCCTGGATGGCCCAGGCTTCATCTAGGAGAAGTAAGGAGTGACATTTTCACAAGGCAAGTGGCTCCCTGCTAGAGTACCCACTGCCCTCAGAAACTCATGGAAATCTAGTAAAGAAAATGAAAGTTAAGCATTAGGCAGTACAGTGACCGGTTCTCTCCCAAGCATGAGCACACATGCTATTTAATTTATAGATGGGTAGCTCATCCACAGAATGTTCTAGAAGTCTCCAATATTCTAGAAGTCTGAAAGCATAGAAGTTTACCTTCTGTAAAGAGGAGTGAGAAATGGTTACAGAGGAAGAGTCTTCCTGGTTGCTACATCCACACAGCAGAGCAAAGTCCTGTGACTACAGTGCAAGGTCCCCTAACTGCTAGCTCTCTGGAGCCACAAACATGCATACACACATACAAATAATTAGGATGGCTTTGCCCATCTTATTATTAATATTGAAGGTACGAAAGAAAACAAATTTGGGTAGTACTATAATGTGTTTTCTTCTCAAATCCATGATACCTTTGAGAAAAGCCTAAGCTTTCTAGCCAAGATATAAAACTCTCTTCCAGGTGTCTGTGAATCCTTTTTCATTTTTACTTTTTTTTTTTTTTTTTTAATTTTTTTAATGTTTTATTTATTTCTAGGAGAGAGACAGCATGAGCAGGGGAGGGTCAGAGAGAGAGGGAGTCACAGACGAAACAGGCTCCAGGCTCCGAGCTGGCAGTCAGCACAGAGCCGGACGCGGGGCTTGAACCCACGAACCGCGAGATCATGACCCAAGCGAAAGTCGGACGCTTAACCGACTAAGCCACCCAGGCGCCCCAACTTTTTTTTTTTTTAAGTGAAGAGAGTTTATTGAGCTAACAAAGCCATTTAATTTGTGATTTCAAAATTGTGACCAGGGAAGGTTGAATTTGTGAGTTGTTTAAAGGTTTGCAAGGTGGAAAACAGCCCAGATGAGCAGACAGAAAGGCCGAGAAGGAAACACAGGTGATGAGAAAGGAAAATAATCTTCCCCAAGAGGCTGAGCAGGGAGCAAATGGAAAAACACGTTACGGAACAAGAAAGAACATATTTTGTCCACCAGAAAATTGTTGTCAATCTCTTTTCTTCCAAAAAAACATGCATTAATATGCACCAAAAACTGTATGTGTCAAATGCAGTTACAAACACCATCATTACACACAGCAGGACAAGGCGGCTGTCTTTTGAGGTAGGAGATCTGACAGGAAGAAGAAATCTGAACTATGTTCAGATTTATCAGAAAGTCCTTCTGCAGGAAAGTTGTTCCATAAATCCAAGATATAAATAAACAAGCCACCAACTTAGACAACGTTCTTGAAAAGTTGAAGTGGCAAATCTCTTTTTAAGTTGGAAACGTGGCTCCGGATTCCGTTGGGTTCCCCCTGACTTGATGAAGGGCCATAACTGCTACTCTCCCTAACCCCCAGTCCCATCCTGCTTCCACTCATGCACAAGCATCTTCCCCCGCCCCCCCCCGCCAGATATTAATTAGACTTTCTTTGTAGCAGGTTGAGCTATCACATTAACCTCTTTGACTCCATGTTAGTTTTAGATCTTAAAAGTCACCAAGTAGGTTTTTCCATATATGCTTCGGTTTGATTTCTTACTATTCCTTTGCTTTAAGTGGCAGGAAACTTTTTTTTTTTAATTTACATATAAACTTCATAGGCCATGAGTGAGAACAGTAATTTGACTAATATAAATTTTATATTCTATGGGGCGTCTGGGTGGCTTAGTTGGTTATGCGTCCGACTTTGGCTCAGGTCATGATCTCATGGTTTGTGAGTTTAGGCCCTGCCTTGGGCTCTGTGCTGAAGCAGGGCCTGGAGCCTGCTTCAGATTCTGTGTCTCCTTCTCTCTCTGCCCCTCCCCTGCTCATGCTCTGTCTCTCTCTGTCTCTCAAAAGAAATAAATAAAAATTAAATTTTATATTCTATAGTACTATTATCAAAGTTTCTTTGATAACTTTATTCTGTTGATTTTAATTTTGTTTTCTTTTAACCACAGAGGAGACCTAATTAAGATTTAAGCTCTTCTTCAGAATGGAAAAATCCCATGATGAACCCTAGACTTAGTACTCTGAACAGGAACCTCAGTCATATTTTTGGCTACTTGGTGAAGCTGATGTATTCCTGGATAGATAGTTGGGGCAGGGTATCCTCCGAGCTATTAGTAGCTCTGTATCAGGCTGTAAGTGACAGAACATAACTCAAGGGCAAAAGGCTTGTTCTAAAAAACATAATTGAATATTGTCCTAAAGAATGAAGCCTGGAAAGAATAAAACAAACCATGAAGGCAAGAGCTATCTTATCTATAGTGCTGAGCATAATGCCTGGAACAGAGGAGTTGTTCTATGAATAATATTTTGAATAAGTGAATGTTCCCTTATCCTCATTGGTATATTCACCAAGTACCTGACAAAACAACAAAACCTGAAATTACACTTCAAATTTGAAAATTCAAATTTTTCAACTTCTCTTACTAATGAGTATTTTGCCACTGTTCCCAATGGATGGGGGAATGAACTGATTAGACTCTTCTATACTCAACTTCTCGTCTTTTAAAGCTCAAGGATCCTCCACTTGTAAGACCCTGTACTGGCCTTGACATGGATAGATCATTTTCTGTTCCACAGCCCCATCACAACAAAGATCTAGAAAATTTATAAACCACCTAATCATCCCTCGAATCACAAAATATCCAATTCAAAGCAAAGTATGGGTCAAGGGACAAAGACAATTTTCTAATGATTTGTGCTTCACTATGTTTACTATTCTTTTTAAATTTTTAAAAAATGCCTTGTTTGGAATGTGGGTGCTGTATTTTTATCCTACCAAGAAAAGAAGTTCTCTGTACCTGAAAAGATCTTTTAAATTGATAGAAGCCATGAAAAGGACAAAACCACTAATAGCTTATATTCACTTATGGCTGTCCTAACCCTCTCTTTGTTTCTTTACAGCTGTTGAGTATGTTTTGCCTGAGTGCCACCAAGATGTTAAGTACATCTCTACCCCTTTGCACCCACCTTGAGGTCAGACCTGATACTTGGCTACATTTAAAAAAATGTTTTTAAAGATAAATTCGCATTTCCAAAGCATTAAGGATTAGCTTAGATTTTCTGAAGAATGTTCCAAAAAGACAGAGTCCTGCTGGCAGGTGGCAATGTATCCTCTTTGCAACCATCCAAGAGAAGAGATTTTACATTCCTTCAGCAAACTCTGATAGTATGGAACAAAAATATCTGCAAAAATGTCAGTTTAGTTGGTCTGGGAGGAGATAAGCCGTCGCATCAGATTCCATCTTTGCATTCCCTTTCTCTTTGTCACCTTGCTCCAGAAATGACTGCTGGATGTCTATGCTTAGGAAATATAATACGCTGTAGTAAAAAGTACAAAGGGCCAGTAAGAGTGGGATTGTAAAATGGCAAGGAACAGAATCCTACTTTTTGCTAGTTTAGGATGCTCAACTCTTGCACAGCAGAATTGCAAGGGGAACTCTACAAAAATTGCTGGCAATTTTCATTTGTGGGTCTGGGAAGGGGATTTGTGCATCTGGAGTTGTGAATCCTACATGTACACCTTTCCTTTAGCAGCCTTTGGTTTCTCCTCTCCACGTATGCTTCCTTCCTACCCAACAGAGCTAATTTCTTCGCGGATTCCTACATCATGATGCCAGAGGTCCTGTGGGTTTGGTTTTGCCTGAGCACCAATTCTGGCTCCCACTCTGCAGAACCTTCCAGAACTGTCTGTCAGTTCCAATTACAGAGCAAATAGGTCTCCTCTCTGAGCAACAAATATATCGGTTCTTCTTTGTTCAAATATTGGTCCCACTACTTCTAGATGTGTGACTTTGACCACAATACTTCAAACCCTAGTTTCTTCTGTAAAACAGAGATACCAATATCTACCTACCTGGGCCGTTGTGAGGATTGCGTGCAAATGCATACATTGCAACTATTCCAGTGCCTGGCCCCCACCAGGTTGGCCTCCATCCCCCTTCAAGCAGAGGTAAGGCTAAAAGCCCAACTTGCCGCTTGTCCCTCACACAGATCTGGTATCACCCCCATTTTCCACAGCTGCATACAATAGGGTCAGAGGAGTCTTGTTGCCTCTCCCTTTCCTCACATTTGTCAATAGCCATTTTCATAACTCACTATGACAGAGATAGAAAAGAAAGGTTCTGAAATTCAGAGTGGTTTGGCTTACTTCTGTTAGAGTCTCTGGCTGACAAGAAAATTAAAACTAAAGGCCAAAATTCAATTTTTGTTGTGTGTGTCAGTGGATTTAATTAATCTGTGCCCTCTTAGTTTGGGCTACTCTAACGAATTACTACAGACTGGGTGGCTGAAACAACAAACACTTAGCCCCCACAGTTCTGGAGGCTAGAAGTCAAAGATCAGGTGCCAGCAAATCTAGTCTCTGGTGAGAACCTTCGTCCTGGGTTGCTGATGACTTGTCTCTTTGCTGCTGTCCCCTCATATGGTGGGGAGGAGAGTGAGCAAGCTCTCATGTGTCTTTTTAATAAGGGCACTAATGCCATCCATGATGGCTCCACCTTCAGGACTTAATTACCTCCGTGAAGCCCCACCTCCTAATACAATTACATAGAGTAAGATGTTAGCATATGATCTTTGGGGGTTGGGGGGACACAAAATTCAGTCTGAAACAGAACCACCTGTCACTCGTGTGGCCCTGAAAAATAGAGGCTTTGCACTAAGCAGGCACATGGTAACCACATACTAATCTGTTTTTGTTAAAATGCATTCTACATTTTCATTTTTTTAATTTCATAAGTCTTCTGCATGTAAGCAGAATTGAACATGGGTAGTAAGTCTCCAATCACTGTTCGTCTTTTTTTTCTCCCTCTGCCTCCTGAAATATTTCCAGTTTCTTTGCTGGGTAGACTCAGCATCTTCCCTTCATTTTTAATAGCTCCATAAACTCCCAGGCCTGCCCACCCTGTTTGGAGTTAGATGGTCTTATTGCATTTTGGTTTCGGTCAGTGGAGAGGCCCTACGGGATGTGCCTCTGTGGGATGGGGACTAGGGAGAAAATTCTGACAAGCAGAGTTTTTATATGACAAACTTTCTCATATGAAGTCAAGTCCGTTCAACACCTTACCAGGACAGGTGGTGGAGAAGCGTTTTAGATCTTTTTTTCTTCTAGTAAACCTTGTCCATTTGGAGCAAAAGCTTCCTTTTTTATCTTTTGCCACATTGTTCAAAGCTTTAAAAAAAAATTTAAAAAAAGCATCACAGAGAAAATCAGTTTGCATCCAGAGATAGCTCTTTTGGAAGTCCTGGACTGCAAGAGAGATATCAAGGGACATGAGGTCATCTTCCTTTGAGGTCAGACAGCTGTCCCTTTGTCATACTGATAACTTCTGGCTGGGAAGGACATCTGACATACATGTTCCAAACATGAAAGTTGAGGCAGCTCTTCACCCTGCCACTTGCCACCCGGGTCTCCACAGGAGTCCCTCCAAGCAAACCTCCTGTCACGGGAGAGGCAAGCCCATTCCTTCCGCCTCATCCGCCCAGGAGCCTTTGCCGGGAGCATACCCATCTCCCACGTCTCCCAGCCACTTCTGTGGGTGTTTTGAAGTTTATACATTAGAGATGAGAGAAAAGTCTAACATCTCAGTGACAACAGTCAAACGTATTTTGTCCCCTGCAGAAATGAATAAATCATCAGAGCCACTTTGAAATTGGGAACTGAGGTGGAGCTAGACCACATGAACTTTGGGGGCCTCACCAGAGTTCTGAGTGAGGCTTTAGGAGGCCAATTTATGTAGACATGCCATGGTCCTGCCTGTGACCTTGAAAGGGCATAGGGTCACCACTTCCATGAGTCAGAAGGCCCAGGAATGAACCTGAGAGAAGGAAAAATAATTTATGAAATCAATATTTAAATAATTATGATAGCCAATTTTATTGAACATTTACTCTGTACCAGGTATTCTGTTAAGTGCTTTTATAAGCATTATCTCATTGAATCCCTCCACCAATCCTACAATTTCCTCATTTACAGATGGGGAAACAATTACAGCAAACTAGACGTATATATGCATGTGCATTGTTTGTAGTGGCAATAGATTAGAAACAGCCCAACTTCCCACTAATAGAGAAATAATTAAATATGCTGCCTAGTAAAAACAAAAACAATGTACAGTATAATACTGATTTTTAAAACTATCCTTTTTAGCCAGAAGGAAAGAAGAAAGGATCAAAAGAAATTTGGATATGACTAAAACACTAGGACCAAGGAAGCCTAATGCTCTCAAGGAAAACTCTTGGCCTGTTCTAGACCAGTTTCTTGGTTCTTTCGAAGCTATACGTTTATGTTTTACTGCACTGACAAGCATAGCACCCTCTTAGAAATGCTGACTGAATATCTAGGGAGGTGAACAGGCAGGCTGACAGTGTAATTTATCAACCAAATCAGGACCATTTTGAGAGGAAAAGGGGTGCTATGGATCACCGCCCTGGGCAAGAGGCATAACTCAGGAGCCTCCTGAGAAGACCAGAGCACACGGTAGCCTACAGCCAGGACACCTACGGAGAGCAAGCCCCAGCCAAGCGCACCTAAGGCTATGACCTTGAGTCAAGGTTCTACCCCTCCTTGGCTCCAGAGCTACAACCAGACCTCACATCCTCTTACTTCATCAGTTTCAAGTGTTACGGTCTTTTTCCCTCTCCATCCCCTGATTGGCTTCAGGTACCTTAGTTCCCAAAACCCCATGGGGTTAACAGCTTCCACTCATGTCTCCAAGCAAATGAGATCATTCTCCCGTGAAGACATGCGGAACCACAGACCCTGTCTCATCCTCCATCTCTGTGAATCCATCTATAACTCACTACCATGTGCAGAGACTGACAGCAGAGCAGGACAAAGCAAATGTCTGGGACTCCACGAGGAAAGGAGCCCAGCTCACACCCGCCTCAGGGTTGCTCAAGAAGACCAGGCAGACCGACGCTCCAGGGGACTGAAGAGAAGTCGGAAAGAGGCCAAGGAAATCCAGAAAGTAAAATGCCAAACTCAGTTCCACTTGGATTGTCTCAATCATTTGTCAGGAAGAAAGCACAGAGCCCTGACCTAAAATAGAGCAAATCTTCACTTCATCTTCTTCAAAGTGAAATAGAATACAGATGGGTGATGCATCCTCTACTCTCTTTGCTCACCCACCACTGCCCCATATTGCATTAGTCACTAGAAGCCTCTCATGCTGCATAAAATGCAGCCCAGGAGAGTCCAGACCCATCCAATTGAGAACATGTATTTATGTCCATTTCATGGGGTCCTAAGGAATCCTATTTTCAGGGAGCACAAAATGTCATTTAAAAATAATTGTGCAAATGATTCACTAAATCCTCTTTCCCTCACCTTTCAGTGGTTACTTCTTGTGCTATGGTTGCTTGGAACAGTTGAAACAAATGCTAAATGTTTTGTCCCAGACGGGGAGACATGGCAGAAGCCCTCCCTTGATTCGGCTGGTGTTACCTAAATGAGCATGCAAGACAAATCATGTCCATTGCAAAAGAACAGCTTCCTGTGAACAGTGCCACCCATGAGACCTTTAAGCAGGTGGTGAGGGAACAGCAGAAGGGCCCCTAAGGACTTGGCTGCTCCACCCTGAGTCCCAAGCTCTGAGTTATATTCCCACTGGAAAGCTAAGAGTGGATGCAGTGCAAAGGGATCTGAGGAAAGTCTCATTTCACCGTGGGGTGAGGGACAAAGGAAGTTAGGTGGACAGACAGAATGACCAATGCTCTCCTTCTGCAGACACCAACGTGTGCTTTATGAATAATCATTAACACAAATGGCTGAGCTGTCTTCTGTACCTTTAGTCATAACTGGGTTCAGAGGAAGATTCACAGAGACATCTACAGGTCACAGTTGGAACTGGATTAAAATAGAAAATATGTCTTAATGTGTCACTATTTTGATGTGGATGATCCCATCAAACACTAAGGTCAATTTATTGGTAGTTAATTAGAGTACATTAACTAAAAAACTCTTTATCATTTGTTGTCAATGTGCAAGTGTTTCACTGTGCAAAGAAAAGACAATTGACATTTGTCAAGCATTTACTGCATGACAAGCCTATATTGGGCAACTCTACATTCAGACACCATTTAATTTCAGACCAAGACTCTAGTCAGCAGTATTAAATCCATTTTATGGACAACCGTGACTCAGAGATGTTAAGTAACTCACTCAAGTTCTCACAGGGAGGGAGAGGAATGCAAGGGTCAGGATGAAACTTAGATGTATGTGAGACTACAGTCCACCCTCTTTCCGCTGTCCCAAAACAGCCAGAAGCTTTCAAATATAACTAACTATACTGAGGGTTATCGACAATCATGTACATATTTTGAGGTTGTAATTTACTCACCCTTCTTTTTAGATGAGTAAATGAAAATTGGTACTTTTAAACAAACAATTTCGGTCAACTTTCAACTCCTGAGTAGCAAGGAGAAAAATAACTAAAAGTCCAGTCTCGTCTTAACCGTGGCCCAATGCAACCATTGAGGGTCCCTTGGTTTAATGCTCCACCTTTCTAGATAAAGGTACTTAGTGATTCCTCTGTCTTCCACCCCACTTTCTGGCTCCTTCCCAAGATGGCATCTGAATACATGAATATACATGGGGTTGGACTGTCGTCCCCAAACTCTGCATTCTCGTGGTAGGACAGGTCAGAAGTCCCAAGCACGACATCCCCCGGCTCCCTGGTCTGCAGGACCTTGTCACCGTGCACCTAGTTGCTGTTTCCTGACGAAGGTCTGCTGCTCCTGCTGCTTATAACTTGTCCTCTGGCTTCTCTTCAAGGTTGGCCAGAGCCCAGCTGTGCCTCCTGGCTACCTAGCAGCCTCATTTTCACTCTTCCTGGAGGTCTTGCTGGAGGTCCTGAGGAGCTCTTCCTACAAATCTCATTTGGGCTCCAGACCAGTGCTGCCTTGAGCTAAAAGGGAAGCAGAGTGCTGGGGGGGCGGGGGGGGAGGGAGAAAGTTGATTTTTTCAAATACATGGCCCAAGTAAGCTAGAGAGAGGAGCATTTGCACTGACTAGAGGAGGTGCTGGAGAGAGCCATGCCCATATGTGGGGTAAGGATGTTCCAGGCAGAGGAAGCAGCAAACACACGCAGCCCCTGAAGGAGGAACAGTCTGAGGCCAATTTGACTGCAGGGGGAATAAGTGAGGGAAGAGATAAAATGTAGTCAGAGGGTTGCAAGTGGGTTGCACACCAGTAGGTTGGTGTGACTGTTGACTTTTAGTCACAGTGAGTTGGGAAGCAGTTGCAGGCTTTGGAGTAAAGGAGAGCCAGAATGTGACTGTACTTTAGAAGGATCATCTACCTGGCTCCTGGGGTGGGAGGAGATTGAGAAGGGCAAAGGTCAAGCTGGATGATGAATTTGAAGGCTATTTCAACTGCACACATCAGAGCTGGTGACCAGAACCACTGTCCAGCAGTGTCGTGGTAAGGAGTGTACGTAGGTTATGAATATATACTAAAGGTCTGCCAATAGGGTTTGCCAATGGATCAAAGGCAGATGCAAAAGAATGAAAGGAAGAAGGGGCGCCTGGGTGGCTTAGTCGGTTAAGCGTCCGACTTTCGCTTAGGTCATGATCTCGCGGTTCGTGGGTTTGAGCCCCGCGTCGGGCTCTGTGCTGACTGCCAGCTCTGAGCCTGGAGCCTGTTTCAGATTCTGTGACTCCTTCTCTCTATGACCCTCCCCTGCTCACGCTGTCTCTCTCTCTCCTAGAAATAAATAAAACATTAAAAAAATATATTTAAAAAAAAAAAAAAGAATGAAAGGAAGCAAGGATGAGACCAAGGTGTTTATTCTGCACCAGTAGAAAGATGGGCTTGTCATTTGCTGAGACAGGGGAGGACAGCAGTCATAACACAGCTCAGGAAAGAATGTCAAGTTGAATGTTAGGCAGAAGAATTTCTTCCCGGCTGTGTACCTCCAGAGTCCCCACCTCTGGACTTGCTGTTGGGCTCCTCTCCCTCCACGTTCTTTCTTTTTTTAAGTTTATTTATTTATTTTGAGAGAGTATGTGCACACAAGTGGGGAAGAGGCAGAGAGGGAGGGAGAGAGAAAATCCCAATCAGGCTCACACCACCAGAGCAGAGCCCAATGTGGGGCTTGAACTCAGGCATCATGAGATCATGACCTGAGCTGAAGTCAGACACTTAACCAACTAAACCACCCAGGTGCCCCCCACCCCCACTCCATATTGTTTTTCTCTGCCCACTCCTTCCAAGGTTCCAACTACATACTTTCAGCTGCTGAACCCTGAAACTCCATAATTCCTGGTATTTTATATGTTCCAAGGAACAACTGAGTTCTTTTTATGTGATGAAAAAACTGAAGTAAATTCTCAGACAAATTCTAAGAAAGATTGGAGTTTTTGTTCAAGCTTATTAAAGGCCAAACCAATGAATTCTCTCTTAGGAAAAACATATATAGAGAAGAAAGAAGAAGAGGAAGAAGAGGACTCACAGGAGTAAGAAGTTACAAGAAGGAAGATATGGAGGAAGGTGAATAAATGAAAGCATGGTTGAAGATGGTCTGCTCCACACTGTCAGCAGGATAGGTGGCTAACCAACTTTCCAGAAGAGGTCCTCATCTCAGTAACATCTGTCCAGCATTTGATTAGGAATGTCAATTACTTCTCATGACAGGCCTGGACCTTTTAAACTAAGCAAGAACAGTTCTGTCCCTGGGCTGGATTTGGGACTATGTCCTCTCTCATTTGTTTTCCTTCTCTTTACCTACAACCAATAAGCCCCATCAAGTTTTTAAATTTAAAAAAATAGGAAATAGGTATTTAGGCAATACCAAAGAGAGATGAGCACTACTTGTTTGCTACAATGCACAGAATGACAACCCTTTCTGTGTGTGTGTGTGTGTGTGTGTGTGTGTGTGTCTGTGTCTGTGTGTCTGTGTGTGTGTGTGTGTGTGTGTGTGTAGTCATCATCTCATTCTTCTAGTATGTTGTGCCCTAACAGAAAAGTGTTCACTGACATATTAGGGTATGACTTTTATCCACTCCCTGTAATTGGAATTGCTGTCCCTCCAATCTGCTTTTTTGTGCAAAGGGCTCTACTGGCTGTAGACTTTAGAATAGGAGTTTGGCCAGGCAAGCAATGAGAACACCAACAGCTTAGAGAATCAATCCTGTTGGCATCATTTTATTTAAACATTCTACTAAACAGAGCTTCTGTGGTGCCTGGGTTGCTCAGTTGACTTACGCATCTTACTTCAGCTCAGGTCATGATCTCACAGTTTGTGGGTTTGAGGCCCTCACTTGGCTCTGTACTGACAGTTCAGAGTCTAGAGCCTGCTTCAGATTCTGTCTTTCCCTCTCTCTGCCTCTCCCTAGCTCATGCTCTGTCTCTGTCTCTCAAAAATAAGTAAACATTAAAAAAAATTTCAAGAGCATTTCCAACATATGCAAAGAGTAGGTAGAGCATGATAAACTTCTGTATACCCATCACCTGGCTTCAATAACTGCCAACTCAGGCTGATCATATTGCATCTATCCTCACCCACTGCTCTTCCTCTTGTTTTATTTTGAAGCAAATCCCAGACATATCCTTTTGTCTGCAGACTTTTCACTGTATATGTCTACACCATAAAGTTGATTCCATCTAAATTCATTACCATTGTCACAATTTAAAGATTAGCAATAATCCCTTAATATCATATATTTCCAGTAAGGGTTCAAATTTTCAACTGCTTCATGAAAGTCATAATTTTATTTTGCAGTGTTGGAATCAGGAGGCAAATAAGGTCTACACACTGTGATTGGCTGGTAAGTCTTTTAAGTGGTTTCTATAGGAACCCTTTCTTCTCTCCCTGCCACTAGTCCCTGCAATGTGGGCATTGAAGAAACCATTTGGAGTCTTGTAGAATTTCGCAAGGTCTGGGGATTAGCATCCCTCTGTGGTACAGTCTATCATGTACTTCTTAGAAACTGGTAGGTAGAGTTAGATACTGCTGGTTTGTTTTCAAATCACATTTGCAGCTTACTTTAGCACTATTTCTGTTATAAAACCCTACTATTTCCCCAAATAAATTGCATTTGTCCAATTTTCATGTTTTTCAAATCTTACAGCATTCTTTTAAGGTAAGAAATAGCTTTATTCCAAAAGGGCTTACCACCTTATATCAAATATTAAGGGGAAAAATTATTATTTTAGAACAAAAAGCCAATGATAATGTTTTGGCACAAAAGTTATATTCACATTGAGAATAAAAATTGTCCCAAACCTGGTCTAGGGCAGAAGTTTATTGCATGATGTAATACACAACTTCCTCTGGGATGTAATTGGCGTTGCTATTAAAATACTTGAGCAATTTTCTTATAGACCTAAATAAGATTAAGGACTTCTGGGAAGCCAGGGTTACCCACCCAGCTGACTGGCCAGCCTAATAATCTTTAACCAGACATGATTTTTTCTTGTATCCAGTTTAACAATGATTAACCATTCACTTTTCTTATAGAATCCCTAAAGAGAATATTGAATCAGCACACTTAAAGGTTTCATCCTTTGTGGCTAGCTTGAAACAAAGTTTTGGCCCAAACTTATAATCCATTTGTCTAAGAAGGTGTTTTAACAACATTTAGGAAGAAATACTGTAATTTCTTTTTATACTTTGTATGGGTACAAAATTTCATTGAAAGGTATTAAATGTATACACAAGAGTCCTTAAATATATGGAAAATTGGTTTCTTTGAAAGCTCTGGGCACTTTGACTAATGGAGAGAAATTTCTTCTTTGGATAACATAATTCAAACTTAGCTGTTGTCATGAAGTAAAAGATCTTCCTTTAGATTCCTTCTATGAGCAAATTGGTGCCTTGAACATAGGATCCAAGTGCCCTGAGAAAACAACATCTCTTGATAGGTGGAAACAGGTTTAACATCATGATTTAATTACTATACTAACTACATCATGGACAATCTGTGGACTTTAATAAAATCTAACAGGTAAAGGCTGAACTGGTAAGAAATGAACTTCACTTCTGCATTTTAAAAAATACATTTAATCCAATGGGAAATAAAAATGAATTCTGGGATAAAAATTTAAACTTCCTCATAAATAACTATAAATTGAATGAAATATACAAAGAAGATAGGTTATGTATTTTATGTATGTGTATAATATAGATTTTAGAAAATTATTTTTTTATCATATCTGTACAACAACTTTGTTGGCATTATCTGGAAATGGTTTTAGTTACCAAAGAAACATAATGAGCCTTTAAATTTACATAATACAGTGGAATTAAGCCCACACTCCTATGCTTTTTGGGATGCTAGATTGTGCCAAATGGCTCAAGATGGCTCTAAATTAGACCTGCATAGAACTCAAGATTTTAGCAGGGCCACCAATGGCAGGTTGGGCCTCACTCTATCCAAGGGTTGACCAGCTAGCAGTCTTCACACAGGACGTATGTTAATAAGCAAAATAGCAGACCCATTCAGGAGCCAGCCCAGGTAAATTATACTGGCTCACCTGCTTTCCCATCAGCCCTGAGCCCACACCAAAAGAGAATGCACTCCTGTATGAAGGAAATTGACTTTAGGGGCAATGGAGAATAATAATAACTATTTCACAGAATTTTTAGGAGAATTAAAAGCAATGATGTATATAATGTACTTAGCACAATGTTCAGTGGAAACAGGAGGTACTTAATATTTATTATTTTTAATACATTAAATTGTTAATCAATATTAAATTATTATTTAATATACTAAAATAATCGGGGTGCCTGGGTGGCTTAGTCGGTTAAGCGTCCGACTTTCACTTAGGTCATGATCTCATGGTTTGTGGGTTTGAGCCCCGCGTCAGGCCCTGTGCTGACTACCAGCTCAGAGCCTGGAGCCTGTTTCAGTCTGTGTCTCCCTCTCTCTCTGACCCTCCCCTGCTCACGCTGTCTCTCTCTCTCTCTCTCTCTCTCCTAGAAATAAATAAAACATTTAAAAAATAAAAAAAAAATTTTTAAAGCTAAATTAAAAAAAAAAAAAAAATATATATATATATATATATATATATATATATATATATATGTATATACTAAAGTAATCATATTATTAGCTCCTTCTTTCTCCCAAAGTTGAGATGCACATGTACTCAGGGTCAGGGACTGTCAATGAGAAAAGCATTTTGCAACCGAAATAATTATGTCTGAATAGTGCTTTATAACCTTCAAAAAGCTTTAATACGCATTAGTATACTTGGACCTCAGCTCACCAACAACCACCCAAAGGGCTCTGTGGGACAGACATAAGTACATCAAGTTTACGGGTCACTGGAGACCTGGTAAAGAAGGATGTGATATTATAGCCACACTCCTAAAGGAGATCTGAGCTCTGGGCATTCTGACTCTCAGATAGGTAGCACCCACAGTCTAGGCCTCACCCCACATCTCACAGTCACAAGACCCCAACTTGGGTGAACAAATGGAGGAATCCTGGAACAGGAGACTTCCAGTGCTAAAACTGGGAAACTCTCTAGCAAACCAAGATGAGTCAATCACCCTAAGTCTAAGAGAAGTGAACACCAAACCCCACAGACCAAGAGTGCAAGATAGTTAGCCATCAGAGCCATAGGAAACATGCTGCTTAGCACACAGTATAGAACACCAAGATTTTATGGTTTGAGAACCTTACTTGTTGCTTGGTCTGGAAAGACAGCTTCTCTAAGCTCTTAGCTTCCCAAGGGAGGACAGGAGCAGGCTACAAAGTATTTCTCACCAAAACCCCTGTCAGGGGTTCAGTATTGGTGCTAATCTCCTTCTATGGTTTAATCATACTCTCTGAAATTTGCAGCTGTGTCCCCACATGCACTGAGTGACCACCAACCTCAGCTTTCCCTTCCCAAAACAGTTGTCTGCAGGAGGGCCAAGCAGCTTCACTACAGCAACTTTACAGCTGTGGCAAGAAAGTGTCCCAATATAGAGAGCACCATCTCCAAGCCTCTCCTTTAGAAAAGTCTAAAAACTCCCATTGACACAGAATTAAAGAACTTTAGGGGCACCTGAGTGACTCAATAGGTTGAGCATCTGACTCTTGATTTCAGCTCAGGTCATGACCCCAGAGTCACAGGATGGAGCCCCGCATCAGGCTCTGCACTGAGCATGGGGCTTGCTTAGGATTTTCTCTCTCTCTCCTTCTGTCCCTCTCCCACTCTCCTCTAAAATCGAAGAAAAACAAACAAACAAACCTTTATGCACTAAAAATAATGACATCCTTTGCTTTCAGTATTATTCCTCACCCTTGCATTAGTTTTAGAGTCTGATTCTGGAGCTCACAGAACATTGCTCTGCTGATTTTGGATCTGGTGGATAAGAGTTTGCTGAATTGTCTCCAGAAGAAATGCTGAATCATAAGGCTGTGTGAGCTCGCAAGAGGCCCTATCTAGGTGGGTCTCCTACCACCGAACTTAGCAACATCTCAGTTCTCATCCAGAGAATCAGTTACTCTCTCCAAAGATCAAGACTCTGCTTTTTCAAATTCTCCACGTGTGTGTGTGCGTGTGTGCGTGCACGCGCACACATGTGCACACGCATGTGAATGTGTGTGTTAAGGTGGGAGAAGAGGGAGAAAACCCTCTATGGTTTCCAATACTTATCATACATGTCTCATAAAGAAGGTTAATCGCTAGTAAGAGAGAAGAGAGGAGTTTGGTTTGTGGCTTGATATCCATCACTGAAAGGAATACAGCTGAAATGGGGCATCAGACAAAAATGCAGTTTTGTCATCAATGCAGCTACCATGGCAGTGACTTCCACAAGCTCAAGATACTGGAGGCTGAAGGGCTATGAAACAGATCTGCAAGCCAGAGAGCCAGGGAGTTAAGGCTGTAGGGAATCTTCTACTTACCATATTATTGAACTATTTTAGAAAAAAAAGTATTTTCATAGAAAAACATGGCTCTGTAAGCTTCTAAGAGTCTTCAAAGACATATTCCACTCACTGCATCAAAACTCCCTTATCATGTAAGGAGACAACCTCAGCTGAGGGCAGATTACTAGATGTGACAGATATCTTCAGCATCAGCCCTCCAAATGCTCTTTCCAACCTTTCCAATCTGCTGCTTCCCAAGAGAGGCTGACCTGTGTGTTTTTCATCATCTCAGCTCTTATCCCCTCTGCCTTGTGGTTGAATTCAGCTAATGGAAGGTACCAGCAAGAGGTAGGTAGGAGACGTAAGGATGGCAGTAGAAGGAAGCAGAGTGAGGTCAGAGGTCCCTTCTGGTATGACCAAGGCTTAGCAGTAGCTCATTCCCTCTAGAAAGTGCACTCCTGAGACCTAGAGAGCAGGGGTTTATTGCAGGCAGGGCTGGAGCAGGCAGTCAGCAGAGATCCTTACTGGAGGCAACTGGTGGAATGGGTAGAGGCACACGGTCAACAAGATGGGTCAGCAGCTGATGTCATTTTCCATCGGGCACCATGGGAAGCAAGTGAAAAATGACTAAAGCTCATCCTAATACAGCCAACAAAGAAGACCCACTCAGAGATGGCATGGGGCTTCAACTGACCCCATGATAAGGCCCCCATTAGATTCCCCTTTATGAATAAGGAAAGCCCATCAGTACAGGTTAGGAGCCCAAGGGTCAGAAAACAGAGGAACAGAAATAAAGCAAACATTGCAACTAAACTGATTTGTCACAAATAAAGTTGGTGTTGAAATGTAGTCCTCTACATACTTAGATAAAAAGCTATACAACAAGATCTCTGTAAGCAGTGTCTTTACAAAAAGGAATAGTATCCTCATTTTGCTATCAGCATTTGTTTAAGTAAAGCTACATAAAGCCCAACATTTCTCCAAATATGACACATCAAAAATCAAAGGAAAGGAGTGAGCCCTTGTTAGAAACTTGACTGGGTATTCTCTGTGCAACTTACAGGTGAGAAAGCAAACTTTTGAGTTCATCTTTTCTTCCTTTTTCAAATAGCTCTTCCTTTGTCCTCCCCAAATTCACAATTGAGTCTAGTTAGGATGGTTGTCAACAAGCACCTAAAACTGAAGCAGTGAGCAGTTGAAGAAAATACACATAAAATGGGAATGTACCACACAACTAATAAGTCAGAAATATTTACTAATTGAAGATGGACGATAATATACACTCCTTAATGAGGTATGAATTGTAGTTAGAAAGGAAAAGCAAGAGTGAGACAAAGGCTTAAAGTCTCTCCATAAAGTGAAAGGAAATTTGGGAATTTGATCTTTCTTACAAAGCTGACCGTGACCATCACAGTTACATCATCAGGATTTGAACGCTAATATAGAAACCTATTATATATTGACTTTAATTTAACACAAAGATAGTACTTTTCTTGGCCAAAAAACAGTTATTTTCCCATATTACATGAAAGATCATCTTTCCTAGAATTATTAATTTAAACATATAATATGTTAGATATGTATCATATATAATAATCCATAATAATTATATATACATTATATGTGATATATAATAATATATACATGTATGTGTTTATATATCAATACATAATACATAAATCAATGTGTAGTATCTATACCAAATATATAAAATGAATGTCCATATAACAATATATCTATGTATAGATATCATCCATTTTATTCATCCATTCATTGAAGAGTAACTGGTTATCATGTTCAAGGGCCTGTGTTTGATGATAGGAAGGCAGAGGTGCATAAGATGTCTTCCCACAACTTAGTGGGAGAAGCTGGCTGATAGTATATATCAAATTAAAATGTAATATGACAAATGTCATCAGAAAACAATATAATTAATAATTAGTTAGCCAGTGTTCATTTAGTACCTTGTATATACAATTATTAAAATCCAAATACATTAATCTGTCTGGAATTACTACATGTGCCCCCATAATCTCTCCCCCAGCTTCTCACAGAGGATCCATGGAACCTTTTCATCTGGACCACAATACCTATCACAAGTATTTGGTGTTTTAATGAGGATTAAATAGATAATTCTATGAAGGTTCTCTGAAAAATATAAAATGTGGCACACATACAGACAGCTGTAATTGTTTATTCAGTGGAGTTAAAAAATAGAAAACCCCATTTAAAATAAGCCTATTAAAAGATAAAACAATACCACTATTTTTTTTTTTAATAATTAGAACATTGAGAAGAAGGTAGATAGTATATTAACACATCCAGGCAAAATACACTGAAATAGACCAAAGTCTACTGGAGACCTGATGGTCACATTCTACACATTCACCTCTATTGAAACTCATCCTCATTCCCTGGAAAATTGTGAAATTTTCATCATCCTAATAATTGTGCTGTGATTTAAAAAATTAAAGAAATCACTGCATTCCAGCTTGTTTAATGTTTCCGCAGTGGATATAAATGATAATACAGGTTTTACTGAGAGTTTCCATTTGTTGAACACAGTGACTAAGTTGGTGGCAGCTGAGCTCTGTCGATGAGAAATCAATTTGGGTTAGACTGATATGGAAATTAAACCGCTGTAGTGTATCAGAATGTGGTAAAGTGCCTTTAAATCTTGGCCTTAGTGATTTATTGAAAAGAGGAAGTGACTTATTGTAAAGGAGGAAGTAAAGAAGAAGACAGTAGTGAGAGGAGTTAATGATGATGAAAGACGGAAGACATGATCGTGAAACCAGCCGGTTCCTTCCTTCAGTTTTTGCACCTGTGTTTTATTGCACTTCAAGAGCACAAAGATTTATTTTGTTTTATTTTTCTCTTTTATAGGCATGGGGGGGAGAGAAAGAATATGGTAAGATAGAAATAAGAAGAGAGAGTTGTGAGTAAAAATGAAAGAATTAATGAAGAAGAGCAAAGGAAAGACACAAAAACCTGAGAACTTAAAAAAAGGAAGGAGAAAGGTAAGAAAATTAGGCAGAAAACAGGCAGAATTGATCCTTTTGTGTAAAGTACCTTTGCCCCAAATTACAGGATAGACAAATAATCTTGATAATGGTTTAATACTATAGCTCTCCTTCTACTGCATTATGTCCATCATCCTACTTCCTGTCCTAAAATGTTAAAGAGCAAACACCATCATTCCCTCCCTCCTACTCAAACCTTTAGTGTTTTCACAGTTTTCTTTAGGCAAGAATTTCAAGACCTTCAGGTTTGGAGCAAATGGGCTGGGATTATTTTTTCCAGAACAACAACAAGCGATTTCATGTGGGAAAACAGATGATCAAAAATTAAGTGTGATCCAAACTGCTGGAGTCCCAGGCACTCTGAGATTTTAGAAATTGCTGACTTATAGGCATCACCCTTAAAATTGGGATAAATATCTCAGCAAGTTACAGAGTCATTGTAAAAATGCAATGAGTTAACACTCATAAAGCCTCTAGGGATGAGGCACATAGCAAGAGGTCAGCAGTTGTATTTTGAATGAAGATTTGTGCTTGAATTGTTTTAATAACCAAAGCTGAAGCATTGGAAACTTAAATGTTGTAGGGTGCCTAGCTGGCTCAGTCAGTAGAGCCAGCGACTCTTGATCTCAGGATTGTGAGTCTGAGCCCCACTGTGGGTATAGAGAGTATAAATAAATACACTTTTAATTATAAATAAATAAACTTTTTAAAAAACTTAGATTTTGTTTAATTTGGAGGAAGTTCTTATTCTTTTTTACTTCTTACTCTTTAAAACCTTTGAGATGTAAAATCCACAAAACCAAATCTATTCCAATAGAGATATTCAAAAGGGTGCTGAGAACGTCCCAGGAAACCTGATCCAAGATATCCTCCTTTTTCAAAGGAATATCTGGCCTTGCATTCTTTTCAAGCATCATGACCTCATAATCTTTCCTGTCATGAAAGATCTCCAGGGGCGTGCCTGGATGGCTCAGTCACTTGAGCCTCCGGCTTCAGCTCAGGTCATGATCTCATGGTTGGTGGGTTGGAGCCCCACGTCAAGCTCTGTGCTGATAGCTAACTCAGAGCGTGGAGCCTGCTTCAGATTCTGTATCTCCCTCTCTGACCCCCCTCTGCTTACACTGTCTCTCTCTCTCTCTCTGTCTCTCTCTCTCTGTCTCTCTCTCTCTCTGTCTCTCTCTCTCTCAGAAGTAAATTAAAAAAAAAAAACATAAAATTTAAAACAAAAAAAAAAAAGGTCTCCAACCTTCTACTTTGTAACATTCATTTAAACAGCACAAGGCATGAAGTCATCTCTCCAACTTTCTCCCATCCTTCAGCCTTTTTCTTTCAGGTTTCCTATAAGCAGATAAAATGGAGACAGCGTAAGGCAAATGCTCATACATCTAGCTGTCTTGCTAGTGAAGTATTGTGGAAATAAATTCATGATGGCAATTTCCTCAAAGGGTCAAAAACGAGCCAAGTAATTTAATTTTAAAAGTGACTTTAAGACAGGCAATCAGGGGTTGGTTTGTGGGTAACCCTGGGAAGGCTGAGGATTGCGGTGAAGGCACAGATCGTGCACCACCTGAAACTTAGTGAGGTCAAGCCTCGCAAAGGAAAGCTCGTAAGCCCTTTGTAGAACAATATCTTACTTTCAGGCCTCTGCCTGTCAGTCCTCTGCTCTGGTTAATATCATCAAGGGAATCCTTGCCTGACAGAATGTAATTTAGGATCTATTAAATATGATTACTTGGCCTTGAAAATGATGGATATTGGACAGAATTATAGAATTACTTTACAAAAGAAAGGTCTCTTTTACATCCTTTCTTGTGGAGCCTAAAATGAAGCCTGGGGAAATCCCTCAGAGGGGTTGTGGCATTTATAGGTTAGGTTTATGAAAAAGGGAATTGATATTCATATTAAAAACTGTGAAAATTGAGCAAGGTGAAGATAGTGAGCATGCAGACAGCTGTGACGTGTGTCTGAAGGGTGAGTGGCATGTTGCCCAGCTGATTTACTTGCTTTAATTATATTAGTAATGTGAAAGTCGACATGATTCGAAACAAGCTCTTTGGGTTTTTCTTTCAAATACTAGCCCCCAGTGACCACTTTTTATGGTCCTCCCAATTTCCAATTACTTAAAATGTTCATAGCTGAAATACTTCAGAGTTCACTGCCTGGTTTGCTTTGGAGGTGGCCTAGGCTTGGGTTTTTATTTAATTACATTTTGTTCCTGGTTATAAAAGTAATATATGGCCATTGAAAAAACTACAAAACATAAAAAATTGCAAGGAAGAAATTAAAATCACTAATAATTCTGTCACCCAGAGATTGCCATTAACATTTTCTGTGTACCTACTAGGATTTTTGTATATATATTACATAATTACATATATAATTTTTATTACTTAATTGGTATAATATCATAATATTGTTTACTAAAATTGTTTTAACTGAATACTGTAGTGTAGCCATACCCCCATATTTCAAGTATTATTCCATAAGGAGATATTTAGTGGCTATATGCTATTCATTGTATGTATATGCCATCAATTTTTTCAAGTTTATTTTGAGAGAGAGAGAGGAGCATGAGCAGGAGAGGGGCAGAGAGAGGGAGAGAGCTGCTGCCAGCATAGAGCCCGTCGTGGGACTCGATCCCAGGAACCGTGAGATCATGACCTGAGCTGAAATCAAGAAGCAGATGCTTAACCAACTGAGCCACCCAGGTACCTATGCCATCAATTTTTTTTTTAATATTTTTTTAATTATTTATTTCTAGGAGAGAGAGGGAGAGACAGCGTGAGCAGGGGAGGGTCAGAGAGAGAGGGAGTCACAGACTGAAACAGGCTCCAGGCTCTGGGCTGGCAGCCAGCACAGAGCCCGACGCGGGGCTCGAACACACGAACCGTGAGACCATGACCTAAGCGAAAGTCGGACGCCCAACCGACTAAGCCACCCAGGCGCCCCTGCCATCAATTTTTAAACTGATCTGCAACTGATGAGAATTTAGAAGATCTATTTAGATTTTTTACCCACATAAAAAATATGTGGGTATACCCCACATATACCTCCCCTGTTATTTACTTAGGATATATTTTCAGAAGAGTCATTATGTCTAGCTTTTTCACATTTGGCAAATTTCTCCTATCATGCAAGGTCTACACTACAGTATTGTTTCACCACATCTTCTAACTATTTATCTTACCAGTACCAAAACAATGAAGACAGTAGATAAAGTTGAAATTATCACCATTATATTTCTGATTGGTAATGAATTTTGTGTTAGGGATCAGCAGCATTAGAATTCTAAATTATCTCAAAAACAACAACAACAACACAGCAACAAGGAAGCAGGAAGTGGGGATTACAGAGTTATTGTTTAATTGGTTATAGAGTTTCAGTTTTATAAAATAAAAGAATTCTGGGGCGCCTGGGTGGCTTAGTCAGTTAAGCGTCCGACTTTCGCTTAGGTCATGATCTTGCAGTTCGTGGGTTTGAGCCCCGCATCGGGCTCTGTGCTGACTGCCAGCTCAGAGCCTGGAGCCTGTTTCGGTCTGTGAATCCCTCTCTCTCTGACCCTGCCCTGCTCACGCTGTCTCTCCCTCTCTCTCCTAGAAATAAATAAAACAAACAAAAAAAAAGAATTCTGGTAATGGATGGTGGTAATGGTTGTACAACAATATTAATGTACTTAATACCATTGAACTATACACTTAAAAAGGGTTAAGATAATAAATTTTACATTATATGTGTTTTACCACAAAAAAAAGAAATTAGGGGTAAAATAACTAAGCAAATGAAAAAAAATCACCACTACTTGTGTTGCAGAGGAGCTCATTTGGAAAAAGGAAATAGGCTCTCCATATTCCATGACATGTCCCTGATGTTATGGTAGATGAAGCTGTAATCATAATTACATATAATTACATAATATGGTACTTTACAGTTTACAACTGCCTTTGTACACATAATTTCATTGATATAACAGCCTCATGAAATAGTTGATTATCATCATTTTGTATATGAGGACTCTGAGACTAAGGTCAAATAACTGCCCAAGGTGATATTGCTGGCAAAGAGCAAAGGCAAGATGACATTCCAGGGCCCCTATCCCTGGCTCAAACTGTGTCCTGTGAAATACACCACCAAGATGGTGGCAAGGCTATTATGCTAGTAAAACTATCAAGTCTTTTCACTTGACAAATCAAATGTTGCATCTATAAACTGAAAAGGGCAAATATTTAAATAGCACTTTAAATACAGCTTAGAAACACTTCTTTTTGTAATAGCTCTGGATGAGTAGTCGAATAAAACAGTAATTTTACTAACATTCATAACAAATAATACCCCCCACTGTTTGAATCCTTATTGCATGTTTTTGGGACTTTGAGATATTGAGTTAACTTTTTTTAATTTGCCCTCTCTATGTATTTATCATCCTACAGGGGAACACATCCAACATGACCAAATACCAGTGTGGCCAGGCAAGGTCATAGGAGAGGAACTGAGCACACAATAACTTAGAGTCAACACTTCACTATCTCTCTTCACTATCTCTCATCCAATTAAAATACAGAAAGAAAAGTTACATATTTCCAAATTAAATATTAGCCTAAACATAGATTTTTTTTAATGCAGATATTCCCTTTTCCCTAAGTTTTTTTCACCTATTTTTGGGTGCGGGATTGATCGAAGATTAAAAAGTTGTTACTGGCTCTTATTTCTATTCAATATCATCTTCAATTTTGATAGATGATCAGGATTTCTTAGAGTTTTGTCTTTGATGATTCCCGAATAATTAAATCTAACAAGCAGGTAGTTTTGGTAAATACAAATCTGATCTGTGAGATTTATTTTGCCCATGAACCCATTTGTCTTTGGAATTAAAAGTATCAATAGACATCATGAACATTTCTTGTTCTCATATATTTACTAACCTTGTGCATTTAATACACTGTAGTATGGACCTTCTATGTGCCTAGTTCTGCAAAACTAAATAAGACACAGTTCCATGGAACTCTCATTATATTAATAAATAGAAAAACTAACACATATACTATTTTTTAGAATGAAATAGAGTAATTCCAATACTAGAAGTATACACACATAATCTGGGGTCACAGAAGTATTGTACTTACTCCTGTGAGTAACAGAAAGCTTCACAAAGGAAAAATCATCAGAGTTGGAACTAAAAGGATGAACAATTTTTCATAAGGAAAGGGATGGGAAGGTTTATGCACATATATTACTTTGCCCCTTGTTTTATGATTAGATGTTTTTCTTCAATTATAGTATGAAGCCACACAATATCATATGCTCTAGCTCTAACATTACAAATATCTTTAGGGGCACGTGGATGGCTCTGTCAGTTGATTCAACTTTGCCTCAGGTCATGATCTCACGGTTTGTCAGTTCTCTGTTTCTAAAAAAAAGAAGACGATTAAAAAAAGAAACGCAAATTCCCAGGCATTATCCTAGTCATGCTGAGTAAGAGCAAGAAACTCCAGGCCCTTCTGGGTTTTATAAGCCTTCCAACTGATTTTAATCATTGTTTGAGTAAGAGCCACAGTTCTTGCTCTGTGGTACTGTTATACCTTCACTTCCTATTGGCTCTTCCTCCCAAGCTTCATCTCTTCCTCACAGCTTGGTCCTGGCTCCTTCATCCTCCCTACCTGCATTCTTCCTGGAGGAGAACTCACTCATCCTTTGTGGGACCTCACCTGTTTCTAAAAGAAAAAATCTGTTGACATGGGATGATCATTAGCTAATAACGATAGCTTCTCCCATACTTCTCATTAAATGTCAAGTCTCACCTCAGTGGCTTGTTCTTTTCAGAAGTTTCCCTAATGCTGAATAGACTCATTTTAAGCCTCTTATCTAACAGTAATAAAAAGTAACCCTTGTTGAGCAGTTAATATGTACTGTCCCAAACATATATGTATTTTATGTCATTTCATCCTCACTACAACTCTATGGGGCAGGTAACTTTAATAATCCATTTTCCAGGTAAGCAAATTGAGGTACAAAGTAGCTAAGTGACAGCTCAAAGTTATACAACCAAGAAGTAGTAGAAAGCATATTAAAAGCCAAATGGTCTGAGAGATGATTGTTATTTAGCAAGTAAGAAAATCCTAGTCTTATAAATTAAGCACTTTTCCTTCTGACATATGAAGACCATAATGGAGTTTTTCCTAAAAGATTGTTTTAAAAAGAAGGAGATGCACCTTAAAATTTATGTATACTAAATTTGGGCAGGCTATTTCCCCAGGCAGTGACCTTTATTACTAAGATTTGATTTGGAAGCCAATTTTTATAGCTCAGTTAAAAACTGCTAAACCCAGTCACTTATATAACAGAAATGCTGACATGACCTTAATTCTAGAGGTGCAAAGGGTATAATTGAATTTAAGAACAATGTACCTCATCCATTAAGTCATTAAATAGATCGTAATAATCTGACACGTTTGGTAAGTACTATATGAAAGTGGTTAACAATGGTATGCAAATAAAATGAGCTTACACGATTAGCTACTGTATTTTAGGTTGTGTTTGCCAAATATAACATTAAATTACAATACAGTCATTTAGAAAATGTTATGGCAATATATTTTAAATGTTCCTGAACATGATGCCAACATAAAGAAAGGGAACATTAGAATCTCCAGGATATTGCCAAGTGCTATGCGTAATTCAGAGAGCTTCATATTTACACTTAATAGAATTAAACTTAATCAGGAATACATCCTTTTCACCCAAACATCAGGAGTTGCCCTGTGAGATAGTACATCTGACTGAAAAGCATATATATATATATATATAAAGATGCTGACTAAATGCTTAAGTCAGCTCATTCCTCTGCATATCTGGCGCTGTTGAGAAAAAATATCCAGATGTTTGGCATCATATAACCAAATGCCTAAATCCAAGTGAACTCATGAGTTAAACACATACTTAGGGAATTGAATCAATGTAGACATCCAGTCGGATTTATCTAGCTCCAACAAAATAAAACAAAGCCAAAACAAAGTTTCTTCAGGGCAGGGCTAGAGATCTGAATTTTCAATTTATATTGTCTCAGTTCTTCATTTAATCTGACTATTTATAGGACCAGTAATGAAGCGTACTAACCATTTCAGTGTAATAGAGAATTCAGTAGAACAAAACATACTGGGCTTCAGAACTCCGACAATTATTTTAATCAGATATTCTGTTTGTTTTATTTCCTTATGCAAATGCTAGTATAACAAATAAGAGTTAATAAATAAGAATATATCTAATAAAATTATTCAGATTCTTACCTGTTGGACACAATAATTGTAAATACATTCAAATGTCTTATGTTAGATTTATATATGGGCAACAAGCCATGGAAATGAATATACACATTTATATAGAAGATACATAACCTGGTGACATAAAAATCAAAAAGGTCAAAAATCGCTGTCCTAGTAAAGGAAATAAAAATAATAAAGGGTTCAAATTGGATATAAGTGACTCAATGAGTAGGATAGATAGATCAATTACAAAAATGACTCCAACTTCCCCCTTTCTTACTACATGTCTACACATCTCCTCCCATCGTGATGTGGCATTTATTTGTGCCACCTCTTGAACAGAACTGTCTTGCAACTTGGCCTCTAGAGTGTGGTTGATGTGAGGGGGTGTCACAGTGAACAGAGGCCTCAAGAGACATTATGCATACTCACTCACTCTCTTGCTCCCATTCCTTTGCCCTGAGAATAACTCTGAGCTAGCCTACTGAAGAAGGAGGGATCCTGTGAAAGAGAGCCAAATCATCCCAGCTGCAGACATCCTTACCCACCAGTTTAGCACAGATACATAAGTACACCCAAGAATAGCCCAAGAATAGCCGAGCCTGGCACAGACCAGCACAATCCACCCAGCTCATCTGTAAGGCTTATGGCAAATAATAAACGGTTGCTTTAAGCCAATGGGTTTGACATGGTTTCTTATGTAGCAATAGATAACTGATACAATTAGTGTCAGACAATATTTCTATAGTAAAATAATGCAAATATTATGGTTATCTCTAAATATTAATGATTCATGAATTTACATACCTTTGATATTTTTTAGTGTACTATCACAGACTTGTGTAATAAAGAGGACAAATGTGATTATCCCAATTTTAAAGATAAGAAAATAAGACAGGAAAATGAAATCACAGCTATTACTGAGGTGAGGAAAAGGGGTAAGGATAGATTAAAGTGTAGAATCCAATTCTCTCTAAATCTACATCAATTTCCAACAATCCTTATGATCTTAACTGGCTTCTCTGTGAATTTGACCTAAGGATAAAAATATCAACATCGTGGTACCCCAGCTAACATGGCAAGTTCTATCTTCACCATTAGAAAAACAAGGGTATCACTGCCCTCAAAAAATCCCCTGAAACAAAAAATGAGAAGATCCCCAAAAACCGACATGAAATTTAATACTAATTGTTGTTCTTGTTGTTATTTTGTTGTTGAATGTCTGAGGCTTCCATGATGTTTACCCTTCATAGACATAAAAAGGAAGCAAGAGAAAAATTCACCTCTCTTACTTTAGTGTCAACCTTTGGACTACTTAATAAACCAATTAAATGAAAGATTCAGAAAGTACCAATCTTTACACTGAGATAACCACTGAGCAATCAATGATAATTAAAAAAATCAATTGGTCTTCTGTAGTAATTAAATTTGTCCACTTAGATATAATTGATACTGTTCACAACTAATTATCCAAGTAAAGGCTCTGAGGGACTCTTAGAGACTAAAGGATTGAGCCAAAGAGTCTTCCTAATTTGAAATTGGACTAAATGCCATGTTTTCTCAAAAACTGATTAAGTCTTCCCTAGAAACATAGTATTGAACAAACTCAAATATAGTCAGGAAATCAGTATTAAATTAGAGGCAGTTTAGCATACTATCTGGTACTCTATGTGTGACCGAGGGCCAATCATTTAATCCTTGTGTTTCAGATCCTTCATCCATAAAATGAAGATAATACCAATGTCTACCTCATGGAGTTGTTTTAAGTGTAAGTTATTAGTAATAAAGTATTTAGAACAGTAAGATGAGTGTTGATGTTATTATTCTTAGTTGTCCCTTGTACTAACTAAGAAAGAATAGTACCCTTTAGAAAGAATGTTAAGATAGTTACCAATCATAAGTTTATTCCCTGGTTTTATTCTCACTTGTGTCTAATTCTTACTGGCAGTTTACATTCAAGATTACTTACACCCTTCCCATCTTTGAGATTTAGTTGTTCTTGGGATAAAAGATGGCTACGATGGGGGGAAGGAAGTTCACATTTGGTGTGTGGCGTATCTGATTACAAGTTATTAAGCCAGTCCTTCCCTCTCTCTCATAAGCAATTCATTTCCCAGCACCAGAGGGAAAGAATAATAATAAAATAAAATACAGGATGATCTCATCACTGATGCTTAGCATTTGTATATTCACTTAAAAAGGTTGCAGAGCAATTTACCACAGCCCTCAGGCGGCCTAAATGACATGTTAGCAAGTTATATAGATATGCTATTACCTACTTATTCTGAGATTCAATGCAAAAATGTCAAGGAGATCCCTACTTAAATACACTAAATTACTGACTCCTGGGGCCAGAAAGTACTGGGAGAAGCTATTAGCTATTGAACCCATCTCCTGGGTAAGAATCTATGGCTCGTATAGATGCAAACCTTTCCAAATTCTAGATAAAGCTATTAAACTATCTTCTACGTTAAGATCCTCACTCTTCCAAGAAATTCTTTTCAAGGTGTTCTGGTGTCAGCTGAAGTACCTGTGCATTTGTTCTATCATTTGATGAAATGAAAACAGCTGGTGAGACTTCTGACCCATGCAGCATTTCCTTGAAGTCTCTCCTTCATCCCAAACCTGTATTTCCCATTACCATTAGTTATGTGGAGCAGAAAGGCAAAAGAAATGTAGATAAAATTAAATTTCCTGATAACCTGCAGCCCACTGACAAATACTCCAGACAAGCACATTCCTCCAGGAACTCCCGACTGTCTTAATGTTCCTGCCTTGCTAGAGGGAAAAACAACCTTAGCTTGACAATAGCTAGGCCTCCAGGATCTAGTAAGTCTTTAATGTATGAAAGTCCTTTTGGAAACTTCCCTCCTTTTTCCCTCCCCCAGTTCACAAGTATAAAATCAATTGCTCTTCACAATCCTAGGGCAGCTCTTTATGCCCAGGGTCCTGTCCCTGTGCTATAATAAACACCATTTTGCATCAAAAATGTCTCAAGAATTCTTTATTTGCCATTGGCTCTGAACCCTAACACTTCAACCCACATCAGTAGAACAGCTTCATCTGAATGCCATCCACTTATCCTAAAGGATTATTGTCTTATATTCTATAAGGTTACTGTCTCCAATATGAGATTAAATTAAGAATATCCTGTGCACTCTGATTCTGAAAATGCAGGAATCATCACTTGAGCTTTGCAATCCAGCTATGCCTTTTCCAACCTTCTAGAATATCCACCAGTCAAATAAGCATTATGAGAAAAAAAAAGTGTATCTGAGGTCAGATACATCTCTTTTGTTACTTCCAATAGTGAGTTAAGCAATCTGGCCAAGAATCAGAACTCAAGCCAGAGAGCACAGTTCATGGGGATGTCTGACCGTAAGGCAAGCTGAGGGCAAAGCACAAGCTAGTACCCCCTCCCCTGGTGGGATATGTGTGATATTCCTCAGGCACTCCTGGCTGCCCAAGAAAAAAGGAAAGGAAAAACAAATGGCCAACTGATAAAGATAATACTCCTGCAGGACATGAGTCTTCATCAGTTTACAAATATCTTAGTAAATTATAAGAAAAAGGCAATCTTATCAATAGCCTAATCTCCAGAAACCTATAGACTCAGTTTCCTGGAGCCCCTACTGTCACCCTCTCCTCCATAGTGCTGTGGGGAGCAAAGGCAAAAAGGAAATGGCAGGTAAAATTAAATTTCCTTATAGCCTGCAGCCCATTGACAAATACTTGAGGCAAATACAGAGTAGAACATTTCTCCAGGAACCCCCTACAGTCCTAAAGTGAATGCCTTACTAGAGGAAAACAACTGTAGCTTGACAATAGCAAGGGCTCAGCCATCTTAGGAATCTTCTTTAGCATATCAAAGTCCTTCAGAAGACCTCCCTTTTGCCTTTACCTCCCCCAATTCAATAGTATATTGTCAGTCACCTGTCACAAACCCACAATGCAGCTCTTTTTGCCCTTGGGTCCTGTCCCCATGCTTTAATAAAATCACCTTTTTTGCACCAAAGCTGTCTTCAAGGATTCTTTCTTGGCCATCAGCTCCTAAGACCCATCACCCCAAAATCCTATCAATGGCACCTTGGAGTTACTAAGTAAATGAAAAATTGAATACAAGTAGATGTATGAGTAAATTATAAACAAAAATGAGCTGTCAAGTTTTTGTTTTTGTTTTAGACTTTATTGTTTTACTGAAAAATATTTTTTTCGGTGTATATTAACAATTATGAGTTTTAATGACATTGGGAACAAATGTGCTCAATCTGCCATTTTGAAACCATCTTAATACCATAATTAAATTAATCGTTTACTAATCATTATTAATATAGCCAAACAATAAGAAAAGGAGCTATATCAGACCAGAAAGTTGCAAGAACTATTAGAGGGAAAAGCAGGATAATAACTGAAAGAGAAAACAGAATAGGGAAATCTATAGCACAAATAATCAAAAGGTAGGAAAAGTCCTTCTCAAGGAAGGCTTGAAGCAGGCCCAATTTGGGAATCAAGATTAAGCCTTATTAAAAAAAAAATTTGCCTTGAGTCAAGGCCATTAATTTTAAAACTGCATTTGGGGGGTGCCTGGGTAGCTTAGTCAGTTACACATCCAATTTTGGCTCAGGTTTGATCCCTGCTCCGGGCTCTGTGCTGACAGCTCAGAACATGGAGCCTGCTTCGGATTCTGTGTCTCCCTGTCTCTCTGCCCCTCTCCCGCTTGTTTTTTAACGTTCATTTAATTTTGAGAGATAGAGAGAGAGCAGGGGAGGGGCAGAGAGACAGGGAGGCATAGAAATCAAAGTAGCCATAGGCTCTGAGCTGTCAGCACAGAGCCCGACGTGGGGCTTGAACCCAGGAACTGGGAGATCATGACCTGAGCTGAAGTTGGATGGACTGAGCTACCCAGGCACCCCCTCCCCAAATTTTTTTTAACTGCATTTGGAATAACAAGGCAGGTTGCATTTCTCTTCTTTCTCCACTTCTGCATAAGCAGAACATATAAAGCTGGCATCTGTTTTTCACTCAAAAAGAAAACCCCCAAACTTTAAGAGATCACTCTAGCTTTCAAAAGTAGAAAGGGAGCAGGAGCAGTGGGCTTGCATCAGGCACTTCTGTTCAACTGAACACACCTAGCATGTCATCACACCAGTGCACACACTGTATGTTCAAACATGGCCGAGGGGCGCCTGGGTGGCTTAGTCGGTTAAGCGTCTGTCTTTTGCTTGGGTCATGATCTCGCGGTTCGTGGGTTCGAGCCCCGCGTTGGGCTCTGTGCTGACTGCCAGCTCAGAGCCTGGAGCCTGTTTCGGAGTCTGTGATTCCCTCTCTCTCTGACCCTGCCCTGCTCACGCTGTCTCTCTCTCTCTCCTAGAAATAAATAAAACATTAAAAAAAAAAAAAAAAAAAAAACATGGCCGAAAACTCTACCCATAGGAGGAGATCTTAGGATTATAATGAGCTAAAGGTAACTTCTGGATAACACAGGGATGTTTCTGAGTAGGTCCTCAGCTCCAGTCTGGCTCAGACTGACTCACGTAAGGAGCTCTCAAGGGTGACACACCTGTCACGGGGCTACCAGGCAAGACACCTCATTGGCATCTCCTTGGCTGATCTGTTGGTTCTGCAAAATAAAACACATTCCTTCCCTGCTTTCCCTTCCTCCCTTCTTCTGATAGCTTTTAGCCCTCTGATTTGAGTAATTTCCCACTGCTTCTTAGCTAACACAAGGATTTCCAAAGGAAAAGAGATACTAACACAAAATCAAAGAAGTTTAGTAAACCCCTCTAACTGTTGCAGGATTTTTCCCCCCAATACCCCGGGTTCATTGTCTCACCACTTCAAAGAATGAAGAGGTGGATACAGAATAAAATAAGCAGTGGACGAAAGTTTATTAGAGTATAAGATTAGAAAGTAAGAACAGTATGAAAGCTCTCTTTACAGAGAGAGGGCATTTGAAAATGAATGCCCACAACTATAGACAAAGGACTTTGTTTTATAGGGTTTTGGTTAGCCCCTTTTCTTCCGCCTTGTTCCTTCTCAGTTCTACCTTTATTGGCTAGATAACTCTAAATGCCTAGTTATTTCTTTTTGATTGGCTTGTTTCCATTATATGAGGGGTGATCTATGGCCATAATGTTCCTTGTGGGTCATCCGATGATTTTCGTGGTCTACCTATTTATAGTCAGGTCTTTGTTTGCCAAATTCCTGAGGGAAACCTCAGGGGTAGAGGGGAAGTCCCTCATGTTCTCAAGAAGAACAATACACCTGAGGGAGTTTGCTTGAGGTCAGATATGCCCAGAAGAAATGTTTTAAAATATGTGTTTTTCCCCACCTAGGGACCTTCAAACCGCAGCCCGTCTCTTTCTGCCTACTGTCTCCTATCTTTCCCTATCATAATCCTAAATGCTAGCTAGAAATACCAGTGAAGAATTCATGATGCGTTTCTCTTTGTAGGAAATTGTGTATTTCCTCTGCTGTAAAGGCTGAGCAATAGCCAGCCTGGCAGCAGTGAGCACCACACCCAACCCAGTTGTGGCCTCTAAACATGATTCCTCCCCGGTAATTTACAGGTCTGGGACAGGAACTGTACCAGCTGAGCCTGAACATTCCATCATCAGGAAAATAAGGAAGCTATCAAAAACTATTGGGCCATCATGTTGAGGAGTTTGCAGGCCAACTTGAGGAAGTTTCTCCTGGCAAAAGGTAGAAATCAATAAAAATAACTGCTGCAATGGATTGCAAACACATCAAGTAAGTTAACATCCATGAGTTGATGTCATTGGTTACCTTTGGAGGATGCTAAGGAACTAGTTCATAGTTCTTAAATCTGGTGAATAAAGAGAGAGAATCAAGGATTTAACCTTTTTGTATTGAATACTTCAGTGCACCACCCTGATACCCCACTTCAAGACTGAGACACTCGTTCAGCTGCCTGGAGCCTCTACTGCTAGAGGTTCCCAGCTGAGCACTCCCGAGGATTTGCCTTTGGGTAAAGGCTGTTGTCTGACCCAAGATTACATTCTCAATCCAGAGACAGCCCACAAACATTGATTCATCAATGCAAGAGTGCGGTGGAAATACAAAGGCACAGCCTCAATTCTGAAGGGTTTTCCTGATAGGGAAAAATCTGTTATAAGATGGTGGACAGGACTGAGGGAAATTCCAGTTCCCGACTGAAAGCTCCCCTTCCGGGCTCTTCTTCCTACCCCACTTGCCTGATGCACCAAATTACTACTAATGCGGAATGTGGAAGTAACAGACTATAAACTGTTCCCTGTCTTTACTCTCGGGACTCAGACCTCTGGAGTGTGATCTGCTCTAAGCTCGCCGGTGTGAAATAAACCTCCTGACTTCCAAGATCTCCAAGTGCCACTTGGTTCTTCCGCCAGGTGATCCAGATCAGGTTCCATAACATTTCCAGCTTCAGAGCTCCCAGTGGGATTGGGTGAGTCCTCCCTTTGCAACTCCTTCACTGTCCAACCTCTCCACCACCCGTCTCCTGCTTTCCTTACTTAGAGGCGTTATTCCCTAGAACACTCCCCTGTAAATCTCTTGATGTAGGAAACAAAGGCAGAAGGAAATGGCAGATAAAATTAAACTTTCTTATAACCTGCAGCCCACTGACAAATACTTGAGGCTGGCAGAGTAAAGTTTCTCCAGGAACTCCCTACTGTCTTAATGCTGATGCTTTGCTAGAGGAAAAACAACCTTGCTTGAAAACAGCTAGGCCTCCAGTATCCATGGAGTCTTCTTTGCATATGCAAATCTCACTGGAAACATCCCCCTGGACTTTACCTCACCCAACTCCATAGTATATAACCAGTGTCTCCTTATGGTCCTGGGGTAGCTCTTTCTGCCCATGGGTCCTGTCCCCATGCCCATCAGCTCCGGACCCTGCAAACCCCACTATCACCCCAAAAACTTAATCATACGGCGCCCACCTCTGACAGGCAATCTTCACTTCAAAGTCTGTTTCCAGGGGACTGAACCATGATACTGACTTAGCCTTATGAAATATACCTCATAGAAACAAAATAATCGATGATTATTTCTTAATAATAAATAGAAAAAGAGCAAGGTAGTAAAACACCATTTTGCAGACTTCTAATTAAATAATGGATCTAGGTAGGGGCGCCTGGGTGGCGCAGTTGGTTAGGCGTTCAACTCTAGATCTTGGCTCAAGTCTGGAACTCACAAGTTTGAGCCCCATATCAGGCTCTGTACTGATAGTGCAGAGCCTGCTTGGGATTATATCTGTCCTCTCTGCCCTTCCCCTGCTTGTACATTCTTGAATGTGCTTTCTCTCTCTCTTTCTCTCTCTCTCAAAATGAATAAGTAAACTTTAAAAAAAATTAAAATTTTTTAAATAATGGATCTAGGAACTGATCGTCAATGGTTTCTGATACCACAAAAAGAGAAACAACTGTATATTATATACCTCATAATACACACTACCGTCTATGAAGAACTCTTGCAAAAAAATTTAACCTGAATTAAATTACATCTCCATATCCAACTACCAGTTTGTAAGAAGTACCAAGACAGAAAGTCATGTTAAATAATATTATGGGGATACAATTTTTAAAATCTGGAATGTAGAAGCCTCAACTGGATAACCAAGTTTCCTCAATAAATAGGGGAGGGAGAAACCTATCTATAAATTACAACAAAGGGATTTTGGTTTCTAATCTCTGATTCAAAAAAATATATACAACTATAAAAATATACTCCAAGTATAAAAAAAATACAAGACAATCAGAGAAATCTGAACCCCTATTAGATATTTAATAATATTAAAGAGATGCTATTATTTTAGGTATGATTATAGTATTGCAGGTATATTTTCTGGATCTTTATCTTTTTATAGATCTATACTGAAATATTTACCAATGAAATGGTTTGATGTCTGAGATATGCTCTAAAATAATTGAAGAAGCAGTGGTGGGGCAGAATGGGTAAAAGCAAAATACTACTGGCCGTGAGATGATAACTGTTGAAGCCGACTGCTGATACATAGAAGTTCATAAAAATACTCCTTTTTTTATATACATCTGAAACTTTAAAAAAAAAATATAGGTGCACCTGGGTGGCTCAGTCAATTGAGTGTCTAACGGCTCAGGTCATGATCCAAGGGTCATGGGATCAAGCCCCACATGGGCTCTGTGCTGAGCATTTTACCTGCTTAACATTCTCTCTACCCCTCTGCTCCCTCCCCTATATGCTCTCTCTCGCTCTCTCGCGCTCTCAAATAAAATAATAATAATATAAAAAACAATCCCAGTGAGTGCAAAGTAGAATGAATGAAACGCAGTGCCCAAGATTTTCCACTATATAAATTTGCAATTTATTTGCCTTCAATAATACATACTAATAAATGGTACTGAACTATAATACAATAAAATGACCAAAATGATCAAAATCCTTATTGATTTAAGGTTAAGACACAAAAGAGTCCCCCACAAAAATACATGAAATAATTTAATAAATAAATTAAATCTTAATTTCTTATATGAAAATATGAGTAAAAAGAATGGTTATTTTGAAGGGAAATGTAATTCTAAAGACACGAAATGATAACATTCAACTCATATAAGCAATGATACTACAGAATGAATATTTTTAAGAACATTTTATTGTTCACTATGGAATAATTAGAACAGAACTAAGGAAAAAGGAGATGCTTTCTATTAAAAGTTGCCTGATAACATAGAGGACACCAAGTTAAATTTGTATTTCAGATATAAATTATAAATACTTTCTTAATGTATGTCTCAAATATTTTTATTTGCTATACCTGGAAATCCTAATTATTTTTTTTCCAGTTTTATTAAGACGTAATTGACGTATAACTTTGAGTAAGTTTAAAGTGTACAATGTGATGATTTGGTATATGTACATATTATGAAAGGCTTTTACTTGTTTTTTTAAGTTGATTGTTTTCCCACCATTTGATTACCTATCCTAAAATGTTATCCATATGGTGCTTCGTTAAGGCAACTATTATTTAAAACCTCTCATGTTAAGAAACCAAGGGAGATTTCTAGCACTATCACCTTGGAGATGGCAGTTCTGGTACAGGTATTTAATTCTGAGATCTCAAAATGCCAGCAGGAAAATTATCCCCTAGAGAATGAGGAATCTGGAAAGTGTTTTTGACAGATCCACTACATTCTTACCCCAGCAAATGCTGCTACTTTGTCCTCTCTCCTCCTCCCCTTCCCGCTGCAATAACACAAACTGTATTAATCAACCAAATAATGGTGGTGGTGAGTGGGGGTTGATGAGGGCTCCATTGTACTGACTGCCTTGACTGGACCAGACGTATGGCTTGAGGTGGGAAAAATAGGAAACAGAATGTGGCCTCTTCGTCCCAACCACAGCCCTGTAGAGATGACCCCATTTCTTCTCTGTCTCCACAACTGGCACTCATATTGTTTTTAAAGTACTTTCCTATACTTTCCTTTGCTACTTAGAAAAGCTCTGAGAGATAGATAGGCATTAAGCAGTTGGCCAAAAGTCACACACCTTGTACTCTTGATTCTCCTCTCAGGATTCTTGGCATCATAATCTGCATAAAGTAAGTTGGGCTTGGGTAAAGTTAGTGATTCTGTCCATTGGATTTCCTGTGAACTGAACCCAGTTCCAGTCCCAGCCTTTGATTGTCCTAAATGAGAGGCTCACTATGCACACAGCCTCACATCCTCAGCTCTTTCAATCTCATACATATATATGTTTTAAATGTTTACTTATTTTGAGAGACAGAGCTTGTGAGCAGAGGAGGGGCAGAGAGAGAGGGAGAGAGAGAGAATCCCAAAGAGGCTCCACACTGTCAATACAGAGCCCAAGACAGAGCTCCATCTCACAACTATGAGATCATGAACTGAGCTGAAATCAAGAGTCGGCTGCTTAACCAATGGAGCCACCCAGGCACCCCAATCCCCATACATATTTAACAAACCTTGGATTCACTGCGAAGAAACAGTAAGGGACAAGACAGAAAAGGTCCTTGCCTTCCTTGAGCTCACACTTTAGGGAGAAATAGGCAAATAGGTATGTAGTAACAATAAAATGTGATGAGTGCTACAACAGAGAACTGTCAGGACATACACTAAGAGTCCATAACCTCTCTTGGGAAAGCCTCCCTAGGAAGGAATCTTAAGCTGAGGCCTGCAAAGCTAATAATAATATAGGTGAAGGGAAAGAGGGTCAGAGAGAGCACAAGAGTAATCCAAGCAGTGAGATTAGATGTGCAAAGGTTTGGAGGAAAGGAAAAGTCATGTGGGCAGGGTGTGAGAGAAAGGCAGACCCAAAACAGGGGGATGCATGAAGCAGGTCAATGACTTGTGCCTCTTCAAACAAGTATATTTAATATATTTGCTAAATATTTACTTAGACGGGAAGTTGTATCGCCCAGAGAAAAATCGCCAGGGAAGACACTGGTGGCCCTTCAGCTACTCCTCTATAGTCCTAAACAGGGACACCCTTTGGCCCCTAAACTTCAAAGTCTCTCAGCCTAATAAAGGGTCTACATTTAGCAGGACCTGCCCTCCTTAGAACCAGTTTAATGATTATCTTTGGTACTGATCTATACTCCTAGGGGGCAGGGTCGGGGGAGGTTGTGCCTCCCGTTCAGGCGAGTTCACCAGAACTCGTCCTGCCTCACTGCTGATTTAAGAGCAGCACTGGGGAATAAAGCAGCTGCCCCCCTCCCCCAGCCACACTGACAGCAAATCAACAACGCTTTTGAAAAATACAGGTGCTTGGTCCCATTCCTAACCTACTAAATCAGAATTTCCAGGGACAGAATTTAGGAATCTGTATTTTCAGTCTTCTTGAGTGAGTCTGCTGTAAAAAAAATCCTGGGATTCATTGGACTTTACGGTAAAAGAGCACAAATTTCAGAGCCGGTAAAACCTAAATTCAAACTCTGGCTCCAGCATTTACTAGCTGTGTGATCTTAGATTAAGAATTTTTTTTCTCGGGGCGCCTGGGTGGCTTAGTCGGTTAAGCGTCCGACTTTCGCTTAGGTCATGATCTCGCGGTTCGTGGGTTCGAGCCCCGCGTCGGGCTCTGTGCTGACTGCCAGCTCAGAGCCTGGAGCCTGTTTCAGTCTGTGACTCCCCTCTCTCTGACCCTCCCCTGCTCACGCTGTCTCTCTCTCTCTCTCCTAGAAATAAATAAAAAAAAAAATGTTAAAAAAAAAAAAAAAAGAATTTCTTTTTCTCTATCTGAGCTTCAGTTTCTCAGTTTAAAAAAAAAAAAAAAGGGGGCGCCTGGGTGGCTTAGTCGGTTAAGCGTCCGACTTTCTCTTGGGTCATGATCTCGCGGTTCGTGGGTTCGAGCCCCGCGTCGGGCTCTGTGCTGACTGCCAGCTCAGAGCCTGGAGCCTGTTTCAGAGTCTGTGACTCCCTCTCTCTCTGACCCTCCCCTGCTCATGCTGTCTCTCTCTCTCTCTCTCACCTAGAAATTAAAAAAAATTAAAAAAATTAAAAAAATTTAAAAAAAAAAAAGAGGAGAGGCACTTGGGTGGCTCAGTAGGTTAAGCGTCCAACTTCAGCACGGGTCATGATCATATGGTTCATGGGTTCGAGTCCTGCGTCGGGCTCTGTGCTGATGGCTAGCTCAGAGTCTGGAGCCTGCTTTAGATTCTGTATCTCCCTCTCGCTCTGTCCCTCCCCTGCTCACGCTCTCTCTCTCTTTCTCTCTCTCTCTCAGGAATAAATAAAAAACATTTAAAAAATTTTTTAAAAGAAAAGAGGAAGGAGGAGGGCATAGCAGAGGAGGAAGAGAAGAAGAAGGAAATAACATTACTTACCTCATATTATTAGAGGATTAAATGACTAGCAAGTACTTGGCACAGTAGCCCATAAATGGAAGTGGCCACCTATCTTACCTGTCCTGACCTTCCTTTACTAGGAATACCACGTTCATTCTGCTACAGGCCCCATATGCAGCCCCACTTGCTGCCTTTTAATTTCCCAAGAACCCATGTTAAACCTCCTCTAACTTACTAGCAACTTGCATGGGGAATGTTGAGAGAGTGGTCACTGCCCATGAGAAAAGGGCTGAAATTAAAGCTACAGAAAAAGGAGTCTGTCTATACACTACCCCACACACACACACACACACACACACACTTGAGTCCCCACCTCTGGCAAAAGGACTTTCCCAAAACCCTGGCCATCCCTCCTGATAACTAGATCAAGTCGGTTTGACTTTTTCTTAAACATCAGGGTTAGCATATACAGATAGTTCTGAAGTGGTAGTGGCAGACGCACTGTGTTCTTTTAATGACTGAAAATTACTTTTAATTATTTACAGGCATATCTATTTATTATTAAGAAAAAAGTTGCACATGGAGACGTATATCAATTTTTTCCTTTAACATAAGTACTTAGATTATTTAGCACATTTGTGAGGATTCAGTTTTAAATGTATTTCCATTTTCCTTACAACATCATCATGAATTAGGCTAGAGTACATTGTTTTTATGAAAAATATCTTTTCCTGATGGCAAAATTAATATACGTACAAGCCAAGAAACAGACTCTAACTATAGAGAACAAACTGATGGTCACCAGAGGGAGAGGGTAGAGTGATGGGTTAAATAGGTGATGGGAATTAAGAAATGCACTTGTTGTGATGAGCACTGGGTGTTGTATGGAAGCACTGAATCACCTGAAACTAATATAACATTGTTTGTTAACTAGAATTAAAATTAAAACTTAAAAAAAAAATACTATACTATATGTTCATTAGACACAATTTGGAAAATAGTGCAAATACTATATAAAGAACAAAATTAAAAACTATGTCTAATAACCCCCTAGAGATAATACAATTAACATGTTGATGTATTTGTTTCAAGTTGTTTATAATCATACATTTTATGAATTGGCATAATTCAATATATATAGTTTCTGAATCATGCTTTTTCCCTTAACCTTATATTATAGCTTTTTAGTATACTGCTAAAATTTTTCAAAACTATAATTTTTAATGTTGATAGTATTGTAGTATATAAATATTCCTTAATCTATTTCCCTGTTATTGGACACTTGGGTTTTTTTCCCCTACTTTTGGCTGCCATAAATATTAATAGCTAGATTTCCTATTTTCAGTTTACCTTGGGGAAAACAGAATTGCAGAGGTTAAATGGTTTGCTTCAAGGCTAGGACTGGAATATAAATTCTATACTCCAACCTAATTCTCTTTTTCATGGACCAAACTTTAATTTGTCTTAAAACTATTAATCAATACTTAGATCATACTTGGCACTTCAGTACATTTTATTTACTGGTCTTCATATTTAAAGTGAACATTTCTGACAATATAGAAGGGTATGAATCGAGTTACATATATAGTCCCCAAGTGGGGGTAAATGGGAGTGAGGGGGTAATTCAGAGTCCCCACAGCCCCCTTCTTTGGTTCTACCTTTCCTCATTACACCACCTTCCCCAA
Source organism: Proteles cristata cristata (assembly GCA_017311185.1). Lineage (NCBI taxonomy): Eukaryota > Metazoa > Chordata > Mammalia > Carnivora > Hyaenidae > Proteles > Proteles cristata. The sequence goes on along the minus strand of JAESUZ010002434.1, from coordinate 25,887 downwards.
ATGGATCACCCAGTAGTGATAACATCACTTCCCGGTTTTGATTCATAAGAAAAGATAAAGTTTTTCTACTGCTCAGCATCATTACCAAGACATTGGCCCATACATGAATGCCCTCTTTCTTCACCTGATTTCCCAGTTTTCTCTCTCTCTCTTACTCCCTCTCTTTCTCTAAGTCTAACAAGTCTTTGATTTTCTGTAGAAACTACTGCTATTTGCTGTTCTGCCACATCATTAAAGATATACTTACAGTATAAGAGCTATCCTGCGTCCATTCTTCTTCTACGTTGCTTAGAGTTATACTTTAACAGTGTTCAGCACCAGGTCATGGAAAAACTCCAGCCCTGAGAACCTGGAAGCACAAGACACAAGTGTTTGGCTCAGCTCCATTACAACTTGCAGTCTAACCTTGGGCAGGTTACTTGTCTCTGTGGTCTCTATTCCATCTTTATTAGATGGTCTTGAAGAGTCCCTCCAGTTTGACAGGATATACTTTTGAACAGTGTGGTTCTTTTAACTGTTCTTCTAGGACATTTCTTGAAACGTGCCTGTTTAAAAAGTAACTTGTTTAGGTGCTTCGTGAGCACAGTAGGTAGCACGTCCATCTCAAAAAAAGTAACTTGTTTGAAGTGGCTTCTTTCTGGCTATTAAACATCTTTGCCTCCACTTCTTGTATAGGCCCCACACAAGAGACAGTGCCTGTATGAGGGTTCTGCCCCAGACTTGTCTTGTTGGTGGTCCTGCTCCTGATCTAATTAATTAAGGCTTCTTTCCTGGGTTCTGTGCGTTAGGTCCTATTCTAGCCCTCCTCTGCCTTCCTCCTCTCCACAAGGGGACAGGTCTGTCAGGATTTGACCTCTTGGAACCTGCTTACTTTCTTCTAGACCAAGCTCTCCCTACCCAGGAAACCTTATACTCCCTGCTCATGAACCCCTGAGCCTCCTTCTGATGCCTGCTTAGGCTTCTGCTCCTCTCTGTCCTCTTTTTTTTTTTTTAATTTTTAAAAAATGTTCACTTGTATTTGAAAGAGAGAGATACAGCATGAGTGGGGGAGAAGCAGAGACTGAGACAGAATTTGAAGCATGCTGTCAGCACAGAGCCTGATGCTGAGCTCGGATCCATGAGCTGTAAGATCATGACCTGAGCTAAAAATCCAACACTTAACCGACTGAACCACCCAGGTGCCCCACCTGTCTGTCTTCTTAATAGCAGACTGTATTATCCAAAGTGAGGCCAAAAGATGACTATTTGTGCAATTTGTTTTCAGACTTGCGGACAGAGCACGGATATGTAGAGTGAAGTCTACACACTTATACACAAATTTCTTTGCGGTAGTATGAATGGAAGGGTATGTGACCCATTGAGGTAAGGAGAAGGTTGGATACAACCATTTGCACATTTGTCTCAGACTCACAGATGTTAAGGATGGGCTGGCTTATGAGCTACACTGTCTTGCAAAGAGTGGCACAGAGCAGAAAATAGTGACTCTTCAAAGACCCTGAGTTACTTGTGGCCACACTAGAGAACTCACTAACTAGAATGAGTGAGCAATAGAAAGACCATGGGGAAGCCACTGACTTTTCTTCTTTGGCTCTAGCTAGATGCAAGTTTTGGACACAAAGATAATTTATAATCTCTTATCTAGACTTCATATTCCAAACTAGAGTTATGCTCTTATGGGCACAATATGCGATATTTTATTAACAGTAATGACAATAGATTATTGAGCCTAACCTGATGCCCATGTTTATATTATTTCCTCTCTACATGTATCAGTCTATTTTCCCTCAACTCCCTCTCCCACCAAAATAAAATCTTTTGTAAATGTTTATTTTTATTTTAGAGAGAGAGAGAGAGCACATGCGTGGGGAGGAGCAGAGACAGAGGGGGACAGAGGATCAAAGTGGGCTCTGTGCTAAGAGCAGCAAGCCTGATGTAGGGCTTGAGCCCACAAACCAAGAGATTATGACCTGAGCCAAAGTCAGACACTCAACTGACTGAGCCACCTATGCAATCCCAAAATAAAATCTTAGCTAAAGCAAAACAATCTCCTTAAACCCAGCCTACCCTCAAGTAACTACTACATCTGAGACCATTGTTATAATAAGTGATCTATTAAGAAATATGGTAATTCCAAATTTCATTTCACTATTACTCACATTACAGTGTTTTGATAGAATTTGGAGTCATAATTTTGTAAATTTGATTCTATAAATTATATTCACATGACAGCCAAAAGGATCAAGATGGAAAAGTACAAGTTATTTAAAATGGTTATAGTTGTAGTTGTACCCAATTCAAAAAGTTAGCTTCAGAAAAATTCTACCCAGTTTACAAATTAACTGTATGACATTGAACAAGTTATTCACCCTCTTGGAGACTCCTTTTCTTTAACTGTAAAATGAGAAGATTGTACTAAATTCTAAGTTTCCTTAAAAATCTAAGATTTTATGATTGTCTATGATTTTCTAAGCAGTTATGCCCAGAGCTATTTAGCAGAGAAAACTGCGTAATGTGAAAACCTTTAGGACTTAGTGAAAAAATGAAAAGCCCATTCATCAGGAAATGGGGTCAAGTTAGAGACCAAAGAGCGTAGTTGCCTGAGCAACTTGAGTTTGAAAAGGAATTATCACAGAATTACACACGGGCCCACACAGGCCATGGAGAAAGAAAAGAATGAGAACTCCCCATCTTTTCCTAATGCTGTCCTGGAAGAGGAATCACAGGATCACTGCTTGACTTTGGGGAACAAGGTGAGGCATGTTCCCAGCCAAGCAAAGAGAATACCCAATTATAAGCTGATTACAGCTGTATCTGCTACAGCTTCATTTCTAGTGTTTTCATCAAAGTCCAAAAGCTTGAATGCCAAATCTCCACGGGTACCTCAGTGACTACCCACAGCGTGCAAATTTTCCCTCCCTCTTTCAGTGTTAGAAATCCCATCCACATCCTACAAGTATAATTCTGTGCTGATGCTGGAGTTTAAAGCTGGCACCAAGCCCCCAAATCCTGTTACTGATAATATGAGGAAGTAAGACATTCAATGTTGTTAGGAAACTAAATCATGATACAGCAGACAAAAATATGGAACTACTTGGTCAGAGTGTTCAACTAGAAGCTACAGACTCCTGCAGAGAACACACGGAGGCTCCCCAGAAGGTGTGGCCCTTTCGTCCTGTATCTTCCTGCTAAAGAGAACGTGAGGAGCTGTGCAGTATGTGTTAGAAGTCTAACTATTTTAAGGGAAACCAATTTTACACCTGACTTTACATGCTTTGTAATTGATCAAAATGCAGAAAATTACAGGTTTAGGGTAGGAAGGAAACAGTAATAAAAAAACTTGTAAAATATCAGATTTAGCTAATCTAGTTCTTGTATAAATAAGAATTGGATGTATTTCTAATAGTTGTAATATTAAAATCTGAAAATGTGAGGTATAAATATTTATTATCAGTGAATTTCATATAACTTTCCTGTGTTCAGAAAGTCCTGTGAATCCAGACAATTTTCACTGTATTTATGTTTCTGAAATCTAACTCAATTTCTTCTATATGGTTTTGCAAAGCTCCTCTTATAAGAATATGTTGTTTGAGCACAAAGAATATGCTAACAACTGTCTAGAAAGCAGACACCCAATATCAGTCCATTTTCTTTTTAACCTAAATAAGGTATCATTTCTCATTAGAAATGTCAACATCCAGAACAGACCACTGAAATATAGGACTTCTGTGCAATATAGCACTAAATAGAGAAACCTCTACAGTGAAGGGGCTGATGAGTAGGAGAAGGAAGATTTCTCACACCATATTTTGGTCAACTTCAACTATATTTGAGCTCTGGGAAGTTTCATGAGCTGCTTCTTTAGGAAACTAAGAACAACCACAGTGCCTATAACATTGTTCATCCTTATTTAACGAATGCCTATATAGAGCTTATTATGTGCCAGGCCCTGTAAGTGCTTTACAAATACTAATCTTTGATTTTTTTTATAGCAACTCTACAGAGTAGGTGATATCATCAGCACTATCTCTGTCCCCATTTTAACAGATGAAGAAAGTGAGGCATGGAGAGGTAAGTCATTTGCTCAAGCCCCGGAGCTGAGGCAGAACCCATGCTCCCAACTAATACACTCTCCTCTTCCTGGAGTAGGTCATTATTTGAGGCAGAGTGGAGGCAAAGAATTACAAAATGTCCTGGTGCCATGGCCCTTTAGCACATCACTTCTCAAGTGTAGAAACTTGAGAAACACTGCTTTTAAATTCTAGCAAGTTCTGCCACTTTAACCTGGACAGTCTTTCTCAGGTCTGTGCTTCTCAGATGTTCCCACAATAAGAGATATGGTGAAGTGAAAATAAGGAAGAATTTTAAGAGTAATCTCCAGAATGATCTTGCTTAAGATGAGGTTGGCAAGTTAAAGGGGTCAATACCAAGATATTAAGTTTCTACCAGATCAGAACCCACTTAGTCATCTTTATAATTCTCATAAAAAATCAACAAAATGACTTTTGTTGCTGTATTTACAGGTTAACATGAATGACTTCCCTTTGGTTTAAGAGAAAAGACGGTATCAGTTCCTACAAAATATATACTCTGGCCAAGGACCTTAGAGAGCAAGACCCTTTAAGTATGATTACAAAGTAGTACAGGGATGTTAATCTGAAAGATTATTTGTCATAATAACAACATAAAAAGAACTTATCTACCCATCAATAGGAGAATGGTTAAATTAAACAACATCCAGGGGCACCTGGGTAGCTCATTCAGTTAAGTGGCTGACTCTTGATCTTGGGTCAGGTCATGATTTCCTGGTCATGAGATGGAGCTCCACATCAGGCTTGGCTTAGATCCTGCTTGGGATTCTCTCTCTTCCTCTCTCTCTGCCACTCCCCTGCTCGTTTTTTCTCTCTCTTTCTGTCAAAATAAATTAATTTAAAAAATTAAAGATCATCCATGCAATAGAACATGAAGCAAACATTAACAATAGTCAAGTTGATCTATACATATTTCCATGAAAAAATACATATAACCTATTAAGGGAAGAGGGAAAGTTGCAGAATGGTTTCCTAGTATCATGCCGTTGTAGTGAGAGACTGGCACAGGAAGAAACATTTGTTCTTGGATTTATAGGACATAAAGCATGCACATAGAAATGGTCTGAAAGACTACATACAAACCTCTCAAGAGTGGTTACATTTGGGGGTGCCTGAGTGGCTCAGTCAGTTAAGCGTCAGACTCTCTCAAAATAAATAAATACACTTTAATTAAAAAAGAGTGGTTACCTCTGGAAAATGTGCTGAAGAAGGTGGTGATGAAAAATAATATTTTTACTTTATCTTGTGGTAGGTAAGATTCACCAAATGTTCATGAGCTAAAGCACAAACAAGCATATGGAAACCATTCACCAGTTGGAGAAGGATTAAGAAATAGTCAATTATAAGAAAGTTGTGTATCACTTTAACAAACTGCCTCCTGAGATATGTCATATAACCACTTTAGGCACTAGTCCTTCCAAAAGTATGCATAAATTACTGTGCTAGCTTTATTAGACTCCTATTTTGCTAATGCTGTGAATTTTGAGGTTTTATTTTCATCCAAACTTAAAGAAGAAAAAATAATACCTTCTGAAAGACTGATACATAAAGTTAATGCACCAGTCTTTTATGAGTATATTTTCTTTTAGAACACACAAAAAAACCCATTATGCGGACTGTAACCATATTTTAGACTGATGGGATGTCAGTGTAGTATGAAAAAAAACAATCTGGACTCATTTAACAGATGCAGCACACCAATGAGTTCAGACTGAATCTGGTTTTCTTGACTAATGCTTTCAGCTCTTTGAACTTTTTGGAATTCAGAATTACATCTCAGAGATTGTGAACTCATACACTCTACTGTTTCTTCTGTTTAACACATACTGCTCCTTCTTTCTGGAATGCCCTTTTCTCCCTGCCCAACTGACTAACTTCAATTTAGTCTTTAAATACCATCTGTCCAGTGAACTTCAAGGTTGAACTGTCCACTGACCAATCCCCTGTAGACAGTCCCTATCCCACATTCCTGGACACCTGTAAAGTCCCTGGATCAGCCTTGGGAGACTTGGGTAAGAATAGGGCTTAAGGGAAGCCCTATCCAGGAAAGTGATGGACTCACAAGTATGGTTAATGTACATATGTCAAATGTATGTTGAATGAAATGTTTAAAGTTTCTTAATATTGCTGCATGATTCAAGAGACAGTGGGTGAATTTACTCCTACGTGACTAAAATTTAGTGCATTTTAAACCTCTTTTGATCACCCTTTTGCACCAAAGACTCACAGATAAAACATAAACAAAAATTTTTGAAAAATACTCATCTTTAATATGTGAAATGTATTCTAGCATTGTCTAGCATATTGTAGTCAATATCACTTTTTAAAAAATACTGATCAGACCCTAGAAATATATCATCTTGTACACTGTTTGAAAGACCCCAAACTAAACAATATTTGTTGACAAATGCTTGCAAACATTATCAAAGAATCAAAATGTTAACCAAAACTGCAACCAAAGTTTCGTTAGCTTTTTGTCATTTCCACTTTCATGTTGTTTCTCGCCATTTTCAGTAACTTGTTTGCCCAAGCAGGGGTAGGAATTACTGTCCAAAAGTTAGATGACATCTGGCCAGAACCACAGGACGTGTGCTGAAACAGAAACCAGAACAGCCGGCCATCTGGGAGTTGGGACTGTCTTAGCCAATTTTAGATATGTGGTCACCTTACCTGAGATTACATGTAAATTTGCCTATTTTAGTTTCTCAGAAGGCAGATTTTACTGTGTGATATAAAAGAGGTTTTCTCTGCATTGTTTAATGGTTTGAGTTAATTTTAAACAAGGGTTTATGAAATGTGAGCTGGTGCCAAAAAAATGTGGATCAATTGTTGCTGCTTCCCTAGAGGAAGTAGTGGTGTTTTTAATAATAGACCGTAGTAAAGTGTCTCTATTTGGGGAAGGGGGCGGGACTTAGAAGACAAAGCAAAATATGGGTTGAATAGAGGCTTTTCAGTGTGTATGAAAACTACACACTAAATTGCACATGGCCTGAACGAGAAAAAAAATGTTAATAGAGTCTTTTTGCCACAAGCAGTTCATTATTTAAGTGCCCTCTAAAGAAAAGGAATTGATTATATGGACATTGTATTATTTAGTATAATGCTATCTGCATGTGACAGAAATCCAAAATAGTGGTAAATAAGTCTTATCTCAACTAACATAGTATTTAGCTCTCTTGTAAAAGATAAGAGATGGGTGGTCCAGAACTGGCATGGCTCTGTGATGTCAAAGGACCAGGATGCTTCCTGTTGCTTAGTGTTGGTATTTCTGTCAATGCATTCAAATTGTAGAAATCTGAAAGAATGGGGGAGAAATAGCATGTCCCCTCTCTTTAAGGATGTGTCCAGCAAATTGTACACATTACATCCCCTTATAGCTCATTAAACAGAATATAATCATGTGACTGTAATTAGCTCCAAGGAAGGTTGGGAAATGTGGTCTTTATACTAGGAGACCATGTACTCCACTAAACAGTGTGTTACATAGGAAGATGGCAAGGATAGATCTGGGAAAACAAGCAGTTTCTCCCGCAAGTATCCATGGCCTGGGATTAAAAACAAACAAACAAACAAACGAAAACATTTTAGGCTCCATGGTAGTGCATCTGGAGGTGGAACTTGGGAGAAAAATAAAGAATTTTGATCACATTAACTTAGAGCTGCCTTTTGGACATTGTGATAAGCTATTTGTTGATTTCTTCTCCAGCATTCATTTCCCTCTTCCTGATTCCCGACTAGACCTTGTGATTAGGGTTTGATTGGCTCTAGTTCTAGCCATCCACATACTGTCCTGGCATGGCAGGCTCTGCCATGTAGGGGCAAAGTAATCAACTAAGCTGAGTAGACTAGAGGTTTTTGTAATTCCCTCTAACCATAGATTAAAGAATAAGGAAAAGACTGGCTATTCGCTCTGGCAAATTAATGGTACTTGATGAGGGGGTCATTGGTCAGAAGCACAGACAATAAGCTAAGCATGCAACTGGCGTCTTAAATGGCAGTGGTAGAGGCAGACCCATTGGAGTGAACACTTAACCCATGAGATCTGACACTATCTTCAAATAGATAGTGTTAGAATTGAGTTAAATTATAGGACACCCAGTTGGTGTCAGGCTTGTTTGTTGTAAGGAAAATCCCTCACACATTTGGTGTCTGGAAATGTCAGAAGTGTTTTTTTGAGTAGTAAAGGAGACTCGGGGAAGAAATTCAAAGTGGAGGAGAACTGGGTTTTTGTACATAGAAAGGAAAAAAACCTGACTTTTTCCTTTATATCTATGTGAAAATTAATTTTATGTATCAATCTGACGGGGCCATGGAGTGCCCAGATATTTGGTTAAACATTTTTCTGGGTGTGTCTGAGAATGTTTCTGGATGAGATTAACACGTGAATCAGTAGACTGAGTAAACCAGATAGCTCTCTCTAATGTGGGTGGGCCCCATCCAATCAGCTGTGGGCCTGAATTGAACAAAAACAACACAAAATATGAGGGAACTCCTTCTGCCTGACAACTGGAGCTGAGATGTCAGTCTTTTTCTGCCTTTAAGCTAAAACTGAACCTTCAACTCTTCTTGGGTCTCTGGCTTGCCAACTTCTCTGGCTCCCCAACTTCGTGGGACTTCTTAGCCTCCATAATTACATGAGTTAATTCCTTATAATAAATCTCTTTTTTCTCTCTCTCTATCCTACTGGTTCTGTTTCTCTGGAGAACCATAATACAATCTCCAAAACATTTCTTTTTTTTTTTTAATTTTTTAATGTTTATTATTCATTTTTGGAGAGAGGGAGAAAGAGCACAACTGGGGGAGGGGCAGAGAGAGAGAGAGACCCAGAATCCAAAGTAGGCTTCTGGCTGTGAGCTATCAGCACAGAACCCAACATGGGGCTCAAACTCATGAACCGTGAGATCATGACCTAAGCCGAAGTCGGACACTTCACCAACTGAGTCACCCAGGTTCCCCCAAAACATTTGTTAATTGGTAAATGTCTCTCCATCTCCTTGATGACATCCTATATGTTTGGTCCTGGACTAAATGGTGCTAGCTTCTTAACAAGTGTACCAGCTTTCACTTTTATCGCTGTTTCAGTGGTATTCAACCAGAAAAGCAGAACTACAGGGAAGGAAACACAAACACACACACAATACATATATAACAAACGTATAACATATAAAAATACACATAATGGGGCGCCTGGGTGGCTTAGTCGGTTAAGCGTCCGACTTTCGCTTAGGTCATGATCTCGCGGTTTGTGGGTTTGAGCCCCGCGTCGGGCTCTGTGCTGACTGCCAGCTCAGAGCCTGGAGCCTGTTTCAGTCTGTGACTCCCTCTCTCTCTGACCCTCCCCTGCTCACGCTGTCTCTCTCTCTCCTAGAAATAAATAAAAATATTTTAAAAAATACACATAAAAATATATATAAAATGTATTTACATAAATATATTAAATATATAAACATTTGACTCTATGTGAAAAAAATAGGAACAAAAAGTACAATATATTGAGCATCAAATATGCTGTAGGCATTGTATTACGTATTTTACATTATGGTGCGATAGAAAGAATATAGGTTTTGGAGTCAAGACAAATCTGAATTTAAAACCTACTCCTGTACTCACTAGCTGCATGACTTTGACAAATCAATTAAATTCTAAGTCTATGGTTCCTAATGCATAAATAGGGACAAAAATACTTCTTAGTTCTTGAGAAGATTAAGAAATTAGAAAGCAATTATAAAGATACTTACTGGTCTTGAGAAAAGAATAGAAGATGGCAGTGAGACCCTTACCACAGAAACAAAGCTAAAGAAGAATCAATCAGAGATGAAGAGTACAATGAAGGAGATTGGAAACTGGCTTGACACAATGAATAGCAGGCTGGAAGAAGCAGAGGAATGAATTAGTGACCTAGAAGACAAAATAATGGAAAATAATAAAGAACAAAAGAGAGAAAGAAGAATTTTACAACATCAGAATAGACTTAGAGAACTCAGTCACTCCATCAAATGTAATAACATATGTATTACAGAAGTCCAAAAAGAAGAGAGAGAAAAAAGAGGGCAGAAAATTTCTTTGAAGAAATAATAGCTGAAAACTTCCCTCTTCTAGGGCAGGAAACAGACATCTAGATCTAGGAAACACAGAGAAATACCATCAAAATAACAAACAGAGGCCAACACAGATATACCGTAATTAAATTTGCAAAATATAGTGATTAAAAAAAATGTTAAAAGCAGCAAAACAAAATAAGTCCTTAAGTTACAAGGAAAATCCATAAGGCTAGCTAGAGATCTCTCAACAGAATTTTGGCAAGCTATAAGGGAGTGGCATGATATATTTAAGGTACTAAATGGGAAAAATCTGTAGCCAAGTATACTGTACCCAGCGAAGCTATCATTCAGAATAGAAGGAGAGATAAAGAGTGTCCCAGACAAACACAAAATAAAGGGATTCATGACTACTACACCAGCCCTGCAAAAAACATTTTTTTATGTTTATTTATTTTAAAGAGAGACAGAGTAGAAGCAGGGCGAGGGGTGGGGGCAGAGAGAGAGAGGGAGATACAGAATCCAAAGCAGGCTCCAGGCTCTGAACTGTCAGCACAGAGCCCGATGTAGGACTCAAACCTAAAATCAGTGAGATCATGACCTGAGCTGAAGCCGGATGCTTAACTGACTGAGCCACCCAGTGCCCCACGCTGCAAGAAATATTAAAGGGGACTCTTTGAGTGCAAAGGAAAGACCAAATATGACAAAGACAAGAAAGGATCAGAGAAAATCTCCAGAAACAATGACAAAACAAGTCATGAAAATGGCACTAAATATATATCTATCAATAATTATGTTGAATGTAAATGTACTAAATGCTCCAAACAAAAGACATAGGTGTCAGAATGTATAGAAAAATCAAGACCCATCTATATACTGTCTACAAAAGACTTTTGACCTAAAGACACCTACAGATTTAAAGTGATGGGGTGGAGAAACTATGATGCAAATGGATGTCAAAAATAAGCCAGAGTAGCAATACTCATATGGAACAAGCTAGACTTTTTTGTTCTTGTATCGTTTTTTATCCTGATTTGGTATCAGGGTAGTACTGGCCTCACAGAATGATTTTGAATGCGCTCCCTCTATTCCATTATTTGTAAAATTGTGATAAATATTATCATTAATTATGTTTTGAAATGTTTGGTGGGATTCACCAATGGGACCATGTAGTCTTGAGCTTTTCTGTGCTGGGAGATTTTTTTATTCCGAATTCAACTTTTATCCTTGTTATTGGTCTAAGAAGATTTCTTACTTCTTGGATTGAAAATTCATGATTCACTCTTGGTAACTTGTATGCTTTTAGTAATTATCTGGTTTTCCCCCTAAGTTACCTAATTTGTTAGTACATGACTTTATAGTAATCTATTACCACACTATGTATTTTTTTGGTATCTGTTGTATTATTTTCTATTTCTCATTTTGGCTTTTGGGTCTTCTTTTTTTTTTCTTAGTTAATGTAATTAAAGTATTGCCAATTTTGTTTATTTTTTTGGAAAAACAAGTCATTTCTTTCATTGTTATATTATTGCTTATTCTGGTTTCTATTTTTATTTATTTCTGATTTTTCTTTCTAATTTCCTTCCTTTACTAAATTTCAGTAAGTTTCTTCTTTTTCCAGTTCCCTGTGGTGTAATGTTTACTTGAACTTTTTTTCTTAAAACAAGCATTCATAGCATCAAAAATCAAAAATAGAATTATGATATGACCTAGTAATTCCACTACTCTGTATTTACCCAAAGAAAATAAAAATATTAATTCAAAAAGGTATATACACCCTTATATTTACTGTGGCATTACTACAATAGCCAAGATATGGAAGCAACCCAAGTGTCCATCAATAGATGAATAGATAAAGATGTGGTATACATAAAAATTGGAATATTACTCAGCCATAGAGAAGAATGAGATCCTGTTATTTATAACAATATGAAGGGATCTAGAGGGTATAATGCCAAGTGCAATAAGTCAGTCAGAGAAAGACAAATACCATATAATTTCACTCATATATGGAACTTAAGAAAAAAACAAACAAACAAACAAACAAAAAGACAAACAGGGGCACGGGGTGCTCAGTCGATTAGGCGTCCAACTTTGGCTCAGGTCGTGATGCCATGGTTCGAGCCCTGCATCAGGCTCTGTGCTGACAGCTCGGAGCCTGGAGCCTGATTCAGATTCTGTGTCTCCTTCTCTCTCTGCCCCTCCCCTCAGTCACGCGCTGTCCCTCTCTCTTTCAAAAATAAATGAATATTTTAAAAAAAGAGAGACAAACAAAAAATCATACTCTCAAATATAGAGAACAACATGATGATTACCAGAAAGGAGTGAGAGGGATGAGTGAACTAGGTAAATGGGTTTAGGGTACACTTAACCTTGATGAGCATTGAGTAATGTATAGAATTGATGAATCACTATATTGTATACCTGAAACTAACATAACACTGTATGTTACCTACACTGAAATTAAAAAAGAAAAGGCTCTGAAGATAAGTTAGGGCATTTGAGTTTTCTTCCAAGCAAAATGGGTAGGTAACTTGAAATATTTTTAAGTAGAGGACTGACATGATCTAAGCAGGGTTTAGTAAGACCACTCTAGTTTGTGAGTAAAAAAATAGAGGGAAAAGAAAAAAAAATTGGATTTGGTAAATTCCAAATGAGGCTTTGTTGAAAAAAAAATCCAGGACACAGAGAGAATGGTGATCATAGTTTAACGTGAAAGATGTGAATGAATTTAAAGGATACTCAGAGGACATAATCAATAATAAATGTATTTTGGTTCATGTTGATTGTGAAGTTTCAGTGGGATAGCCAGAAAGAGTTGCCAAATACAAAGTAGGCTATGTGGGACAGAGGAAGAATTGGGAATAGAGTTTTAGATGTGAGACTTTTCGGCATACAGATGGTTACCAAATTTATGAATTTACTATGTGTTAAACAACCTAAGTTCTATTCTCACTTTTAAAAATATACAAATCATATATAATAAATATTTATATAAAATAGCACATATTTCAAATATAAAATAGAATTTAAAAATATAAAATATATATCACATATTTTATATATAAAATGTGTTTATATAGATATATTAAAATATATACACATTATATAACTATATATTTACATATAGATACATAAATATATAAGTATATAAATAAATTAATTTATATGTATATATTATATATACATGAGTTTGTTATAGGGCTTTGGCCTTACACAACTATAGAAGCTGATCAAACTGTATATGTGCCCCACATCCCCCAGGCTCTGGCCCTTAAAAGGGACGATGAAAATGTAGAGGGAGAAGGAGATGTGAGAATCAACTAGAATTTGGAGAGTAAACTTCACAGCTACAAGGAAGGACTGGAGTAAGAAAGACTGTCAGTCTCTCGTCACCTCCAGTCCTCCAACTTTGATGAGAGCATGTGTCCCACAGGAGAAGCTGATGCCCTCAGTCATGGGGCTGAATATGCTGTTGGCCCAGGACTTAGAGAAGCTGAAGGATAAAATTTGGCAGGAGTTGAAGGAGCTGTGGGCCAGATATTGCCCCAGGCCAGAAGGGTGAGTCAGCAGATTACAACAACATAAATGCACTGCAAGGGTGCCTGTGCCCTGCTCCCATCTTCCAAGTGTAAACACAATAAGCTACTCCTTTTTTCTGCCTTCCAAATAGTGTACATGACCCTACTTGGTGCCTGGGTGGCTCAATCAGTGAAACATTAGTCAGTGAAACATGACTCTTTCAGCTCAGGTCAGATATCACAACTCTTGGGTTCAACCCTGCCATTGGGCTCTGGGCTGACAATGCACAGACTGCTTTGGATTCTCTCTCTCTCTCTCTCTCTCTGCCACTCCCCTACTCATGCTCTCTGTCTCTCTGTCTCAGAAATAAATAAGCATTAAAAAACAACAACAACAATAACAACAAAAAACAATAAAAAAACTTTTTGTGAGACTTGACAACTCTGAGCCATGCAGGGAAGGGAATTCTGGGAAACTTAAAACCAGTTTAACTAAATTGACACAATGCAATTTCTCCATACTCCTTCAATTAACTCAACATGCTGTAGGTATCATTTAAAAATTCAAACCAGACCATTTTTCCTTCTTAAACCCTTCCAAATGCTTTCCCTTGCATCTGGAATAAAACTCAAACCCATACCATGGTCCACAAGGCTACACAACATCCGATTCCTCCATTCCCTGAGCTCATTTACTTATGTAACATTTTGTCCTTGAATGCCATTTCAGAGCCACTGGCCTCCTACCAGTTCCTCAAACACAATGAGATCATTCCTGTCTGAGAGCCTTTGTACCAACTGGATCTCCTGTTTGCAACACCTTTTCTTTTGATGGACCTTCATATCACTAGCTCTTTCTGAAAGGTTTCAGCTCAATGTCATCTCCTTAATGCAGTTCTGGAGTGGTGGTGGGGGTCTGGAGCCCAAGGCCAAGAAAGAATTCTTTGGTGCAAAATGGTGATTTTATTAAAGCATTGGGATAGGACCATGGGCAGAAAGATCTGCACTGGGGTTGAGAGGAGTGACTGATTAGATACTATGGAGTTGGGGAAGGGAAGTAGAGGCAAAGGAGAGGTTTCCAAAAGGACTTCCATATGTTAAAGAACACTCACAAGATATTAGAAGTCAAGCTAAGGATTTGTCTCTAGGAAGCCATTAACATTAAGACTGGAGGGAGTTCCTGGAGAATGTTATGCTCTGCCTATCTCAAGTATTTGTCAATGGACTGCAGGTTATAAGGAAATTTAATTTTATCTATCATTTTCTTCTTGCTTTTGTTCCCCACAGCACTGGGGGGCGGGGGGTGTGTGACACTAGAGGCTCCAGGAAACTTAGTGTACAGGTTGCTGGAGATTAGCCTATTGATAAGATTGCCTTTTTCTTGTAATTTGCTAAGATATTTGTAAACTGAGACTTGTGTCCCACATGACTATGATAATTTATTTGTGTTATTTGTTTTTCCCTTTCCTTTGTTCTTGGGTAGCCAGGAGTGCCTGAGGAATATCACACATATCCCACCTGGGAGGGGTGGGGAGCGGGTTGTGGGGTGTTAGCTTCTCTTTGCTCTAGCTTGCCTTTGTCTCCCTCATCATCCTCAGAGACCTTCCCTGACTACTTAATCTGAAGAAGTCCTCATGATGAAGTTTTGGGGTGATGGTGGGGGCTTCCAGAGCCGACGGCCAAGAAAGAATTTTTGAAGACATCTTTGATGCAAAAAGATGATTTTATTAAAGCTTTGGGATAGGACCCATGGGCAAGAAGAGCTGCACTGGGGTTGTGACGGGTAACTCATTTTATACCCTCAGGTTGAGAGTGTCAGGGATAGATTAAGTCTCTAAGGTATTTTGGAAGCAAGGTTTCCAGGACATTGAGGGGCTAGCTGTTGCTAGGGAAACACCACTTATTACTGTTTAATAAAACCTCAGTCATGAGACCCTTCAGATATATATGTAAGGGGTGGGGGCCATAAGGTAGGAGTATGATTTCCAGCATATATCCTGGGGCAGTTGAAATAAAGGAAGTAGACTTACAGGACCCTCAAGGTTGGAATAATGTTAAAATAGGGTTCTCTTTTGGCCCCAGCAAAATATCATCATCATCAAGGCAGTTGAGCTCCTAGAGGGAGGTCACTCTGCCTATTTCAAGGACTTGCCAGTGGGCTGTAGGCAGTAAGGGAATTTAACTCTCCATTTGCCTTAGTTTCCCCCATCACCATGGCAAGCACTTAAACCCCTTTCCTTTGTTCTTGGGTAGCTGGGACTCTCCAAGGAATAACACACAGATCCCACCTTGGGTGGGGGTGGGGTGCCAGCCTGTATTTTACTGTCAGCTTGCCCCACACCCCCTCATCACTCAGACACCTTAGTTTTCTCTCTGTCCCAATACTCCTTTTCTCCATCAGAAATTATCTTGGTTATTTATTGTTTTCTATCCTTTCCACCACCATCACCATCAGAATGTAGGCTGTGTGTAAAAGCAAGGACTTTACCTATCTTGTTTCTCTGCCTGGCACATAAATGTGCTCAATAAATGTTTGTTGAGGGAATAAATAAAAGTATTTGGACTTATATCAGTGTTCTAGGCTCTGGAGTCCACAAACCCCATGATCACCCCAAAAACCTCATCATTCACATGGCTGTAACAAAGGGCCACAAAATGCGTGGCTTAGAATAACACAAGTTTCTTCTCATATTCTGCAGCCTAGAAGATTGAAATCAAGGTGTCAGCAGGGCCAAGATTCCTCTGAAGACTCTGGGGGTGAAAGCTCCTTGGCCTGTGGTCGGGTCACTCCAACCTCTTGTCGCCATGATAAGGGCGGCATAAGGTAAGCTAACAGGCTGCAAATACCACCCCTCCACCCCAGGTGATATTCCTTGGGCAACCCTGGCTGCCCAAGAACAAAGGAAAGGTGAAAAACAAAAAGTCTTGAGTCTCCATCAGTTTACAAAAATCTTAGCAAATTACAAAAAAAGTCTATCCAGCTCAGTTTCCTAGAAGCTCAACATTGCTCCTCCATAGTGACATGGGAAAGAAAGGCAGAAGGAAATGGCAGGTAAAACTAAATTTCCTTATAACCTGCACCCCATTGACAAATACTTGAGGCTGGCAGAGTAAAGTGTTTCTCCAGGAACTCCCTACTGTCTCATATGTATGCTTTGCTAGAGGATAAAACAACCTTAGCTTGACAATAGCTAGGCCTCCAGTATCCTGGGAGTCTTCTTTAGCATATGAAAATCCCACTAGAATCTTCTCTTGGACTTTACCTCCCCCAACTCCCAAATATATAACCATTCTCTCCACATGATCCAGGGCAGTCTTTGTGCCCATTGGTCCTGTTCCCATGCCTTAATAAAATCACCTTTTTGCACCAAACACATCTTTAAGAATTATTTCTTGGCTGTCAGCTCTGGATCCCATGAACCCCACTGTTACCCCAAAAACCTCATCGTTCACATGGTTTTCTCCTCTGCATGTCTGTGTGTGTCTCTGTGTCTTTTTCTTTTTTTTTTTTTTTAAATGTTTTATTTATTTTCGAGATAGCGTGAGTGAGGGGTGGGGCAGAGAGAAAGGGACACAGGATCTGAAGTAGGCTCTGTGCTGACAGAGCCAGGGAGAGGGATGTGGGGCTCGAACTCATGAACCGTGAGATCATTACCTGAGCCTTAGTTGGACACTCAACTGACTAAGCCACCCAGGCGGTGCTCTTTTTCTTATAATGCAAACTGTCATTGGATTTAGGGCTTACCTCAGACGAAGGATCATTTACTACCAAAATCCTTAATTATATCTGCAAGGACCCTATTTCCAAATAAGGTCACATTTTCAGGTTCTTGGGCTTGGACTTGAACATATCTTTTTGGGGGACACAATGTGACTCAGTACAGGGCTGATGAAAAATTCCTTCTATGACTACTTCTTCTACTGAGTCAGGGTCCCTCATAGATCTGAACTGGGGACTGCCTCTTAGGACCCTCTGTGAAGGCTACATGCCAAGAGAACTAAAGACATTTGGGGATAACACAGGAAAAAAAAAGGATTTTCATATTCCCTGAAATAGAGGAATGACAGCTGGAATATAGACAAAGATTAATTAATAGTTTATAGGATCCAGAAATGCCTGGGTGGCTCAGTAGGTTAAGCGTCTCGATGTCAGCTCAGGTCGTGATCTTGCAGTTCATGACTTAGAGCCCCTCGTCAGGCTCTGTGCTGACAGATCACATCCTGGAGCCTGCTTCAGAGTCTGTGTCTCCCTCTCTCGGTGCCCATCCCCTGCTCACCTCTCTCTCTCTCTCTCAAAAATAAATAAACTTAAAAAAAAATTTTGTTTAAGTTTGTAGGATCCAGAATTAGGAATTTATGTGATTGCAAAGCTGTCAATGCACACCTCAGGGTACAATGGGGTGGCTGAATGCTTAACAATACTTGGCAATGTGGTAAATGCCTGGATTTGTAAATCAGAATTTAGACACGGGAACAGCTGGAAGGAGAAATGACCTTTGCATTTGTGTTAAAACTTAAGATGCTTAGGAGTGTGGAAAAACCAGGCTTGTTGAAGTTAAGTTTTTGTAGGAGGAATTTAAAGCAAAACGTTATAGGAGAAGCTCAGAACTTCCTGTGAAAATCCGAGCTGTCCTCCTACTCCTTGCTCTTAAAGAAGTTATTCAAAGGAAGGAAGACAGAAGACTTTGATTCTTCAGGGTCAGAAGCGAAGGTACCTGTGCAGCTGTGCGGAGTGTGCAGAACTCAGTTCCCCAAGTCATATAGTTAGTTCATGTAGATTACCCAACTACCAAAGCCCCCGGACTATTGATTAAGTTACTTAAATTCCTTATTTTGGGTCAGAGAAAAGGCCCTAAGCCTAAACTTGAACTATGACTATTGACTTTTTATCTAGTTGGGAAGCTAGACCCTAAACAAAAGATCAGTAATATCTCACACCTTTGTCCTTGCTATCTAGCAGCTGCCACAGACAGGTTTAGCACCCACAGCACTACTTGAGGGTGGGGGCTGAGAAGATAAACGCTTCCATCTGTTCTGGCTCTTGTGAGGATAGGGTGTTTTGTTTTGTTTTGTTTTGTTTGGAGGCATGTGCCTATGAAAAGAACTCTAGAAATTAAGATCCAGAAAGACGAGAGAGGTTGCAGTGTCAAACTCTCCTGATCCCATAAGCAAAGAGCTTAATGCACAGCATAGCCCTGCCCTCCCTTCTTGGTTGGCCCGCCCCCCAGTATGAAAGTAGTGGGAGGGATATCTGTCATCAATGTCGGTCCAGAGGACAGCTCTGACTCTAAGGATAAACAAATGCGGTCAAGGCAGTATGTGGAGAATCCCACCTGCTTTCAGGGTAACTATGGAACCCCAGTGCTACTGAACTTGAAACAACACATGGCAAGTGGGTGCGGGGAGGACACTGCTACCTAACTAGCCCCAGAAATCCAATAAGCATTAGCACCAGTGGAGCTTTAGAGAAAATTTCTAGCAACCCTGACAAGACAGGCTAGTCTGAGTTGGGCGTGGTCCAACAACCTTAAGTAAAATACAGTCCTACCGGGTTTTACCTTCTGATCCCAACTCTCCACTCCTCATCTCCAGCCCCTGCCACCCTGCCCTCCGAAGTCCCGTAGCAAAACATACAAGAGGTTGCAAATATTTTTCTTGAGAAAACACATGATAGGAAAAGAGAATTTTATTCCCCCAAAATCCTCTTAGAAAGGGAGTGCTGTCTTTGTCGGAAAAAATCTTCAATAATTACTTGAGGAGTGTAGATTTTGCATTATATATGCATTATATAATGCATTTTATGAGGGAGGCAAGTGGATGGTTTTATTGGCTGCTCCACTGAAGGAAGGGGAGAGAAATGAGGAAAGCAGGAAGGGAGATGAAAACAGGGGATGTGAGCTCTCTGCTGGGCCAATCACTTCCCCAAGCAGGATGAGCTTTAGCAAGCATTAAAACTCAGTTTCATAGGGGCGCCTGGGTGGCTTAGTCGGCGTCCGACTTTCGCTTAGGTCATGATCTTGCGGTTCGTGGGTTCGAGCCCCGCGTCGGGCTCTGTGCTGACTGCCAGCTCAAAGCCTGGAGCCTGTTACAGTCTGTGACTCCCTCTCTCTCTGACCCTCCCCTGCTCTCGCTCTCTCTCTCTCTGTCTCCTAGAAATAAATTAAAAATATTTTTTAAAAAAAACCTCAGTTTCATAGTTTCTGCTTATAAAATATTCCAAAGACACATGAAGGATGCTCAGAGTGCAGACTCCTTTCAAGTGCGTTTATCTTGGATGCACTGGGTGCTGGCTGAGCTGCTCCTAGGCCCTGCATTCTTTCCGTTAGAGCCCTATCCCTTAGTGACTCTTAAATCTTCAATGAAGTATTTTCCCATCCCCCCCCCACACACACACACATCAGTATGAGTGGATGTTTTTCTGGAAACGGATGAAGAAGCTGAGTTCTATTTTCAATATGTTGTTGCTAAAAATGAGATAGATAAGTCTAAATGTTAATAACTACAAGGAAGACAAACATACGAGGAGCAAAGTGTGAGAACAGGTATCATGAAGACTGTCACAGACCACACAACTGGATTTTCATCTAAATTAACCAAGGAGCTGGAAGCCCCAGCTGACAGCTTGGCTATTCTAATTTTGCCACTGCTGATTGGTTATCCATCTTACTTCCGAGTGAGTTTTTGGTGACATGAATGTAAGAGTGCAGTACGCATGATCAAAATTCTCCAATAATCTCCCATTGCCAAAAGGATTAAAATAAAGAAAAAAGAAACCTTTGCAAGGCATTTAAGACTTTTCTCAGGCTTCTTGCAAAGTGCCTGGTGAAGAGTAGGTAGTCTGAATGTGGAGCATGAATAAGCAGCACTGGCTTCCTTTTATCTATCAGGTTCAACACAAAAATCACAGTAGTCAAAAATCAGTAAGGTCATCCCTGGCCATCTATTAAAATGCCAACAAGTTCTCCCACCCAAATCTTCATAGCTTCATTCTGTGCTTATTTTTCCCCTCAGTTCCTATCAAATATTATATATTTTACTTCTTGTCTGTCTCCCCCTATAAGCATATAAATATAAACTATATCACTATAAATAAAAAATCTGTGAAGACAGGAATTGTTGACTTTTTAATTTGTCCACTACTCTATCTCCAGTTACCTAGAACAGGGCTTGGCACATAGTAAGTGCTTAAAATATATGTAGGATGGATGCATGGGTAGATGGATGATTAAAGCCTCAGCTTAGGGGTGCCTGGGTGCCTCGGTTAAGTGTCTGACTCTGGGTCAGGTCATGATCTCATAGCTCATGAGTTCAAGCCCTGCATTGGGCTCTGTGCTGACAGCTCAGAGCCTGGAGCCTGCTTCTAGTTCTTTGTTTCTCTCCTCTCTGTGCCCCCACCCCTTTCTCTCTCTCTCTCTCTCTCTCTCTCTCAAAAATAAATAAATATTAAAAAATTAAAAAAATTGAAAAGCCTTAGCTCAGAGACAATCTCCACCCAAAGTCCCAGGCAGCTTTAGACATTCTGCCTCCTCACTTCTGCCTGTACATATCTTTCTTGACACATTGTACCTCCTTGTATGTTGTCCTGAGCTGAAAACTACATTGAAGTCAAGGGCTTCATACACTAAGAAGTGAATCTTTTCTACTTTGTACATGATATGTCATTGAATCAATGAACGATTAATTATATCCCCATTTTAAAGATGAGAAAACAGGTTCAGAAAGGTTAAATAACTTGTTCAAAAATGTTTTTTATTTATTTTTGAGAGAGAGAGCATGAGCAGAAGAGGGGCAGAGAGAGGGACAGAGGATCTGAAGTGGGCTCTGTGCTGACAGCAGTGAGCCCAGTATGGGCCTCAAACTCACAAACCCTGAGATCATGACCTGAGCCGAACCTAGACACTCTACCAACTGAGCCACCCAGGTGCCCCAAGGTTAAACTTTTGAGGACGAATACTAGTAAGTTGCAGAGGTAAGATACTAACTCAAATGTGCGCCATGCTATTTGAATCTCTCTCCCTACAACGTGCTATCCTGCTCTTACATTTTCCGTTTACCCATATTGTACCCATTGCTGAATTCGCATCCAAATCTTACTTAATCAGTGAAATCTTTCTGATGACTTATTCTTGATAATCTCTCCTTTTTCCTCAGAGGACTCCTGAGGTGGCTTTCAGAGTGAATGGGGAAAGTTAAGATAAAAGGTATGTGGCTTTGGAGAATTGCTTATTCATGTCTCATCTGTGTTCCACACTCCAGATTCAGGCTCTCGGTGCAAAGGCCTATTTATTTTGCAGGTAATGCACCCTCCACTGGTTCCAAATCTCTCATAATATTCTCGCACGGTCTGCCTATCTTTCCTGAGGATTTATGTGGCTGGCGATGGATGCAATTGTTTGCATGGTTTGGTTGAGCTGAACTCCCAGAAGAAGCTGCAGGATGGAGCAAGTCCCCAAGGGTTATCTGAACACACAGCGTCCTCATCCTAACCACAGGACACCTAACGCTTTCCCCCTCCTCTCTCAGTCTCTGCTTCCGTTGAAGGTAAGGGCTTCAACTTTTCCCAGATGTGACTCCTCCAAGGTTGCTATCTAAAAAGCAAAAGCTTATTTTCTATTAGCCACTTCCTCATGTTACCCCATGGAAAATAGAGACTTACTTTTCACTGGCCCAACTTTTTCCTTTTTAAATAGAGGACCGTATACCGACATTAGAAATAATAATTTTTGTTGTCAGTCGTCCTTGAAAAGTAATGCAGAAAGTTACTTACAGTTGAAAGAAAATGTGCTTGTTCCCTGTTCTCATGTCCTCGCCTTCAAGCTGAGACAGTTACAATCTGAACCTGCAAAAATCCACCATAATTTTCCAATGTCTTTTGCACTTAAAATTTCCGGTGGATACCTAAACAGCTTATTCAGTAATAATGTACCACCCAAGTCTGTAACTGAACAACAACACTTAACCCTTACTTGTGTCCACATAAAATACTGAGATTATCTATAATTTGGGAAGAAGCAGTGAATTAAAAGTGCAGGTCTAGTACAACCCTACCTGTGTTCAAATTCCATCTCTGCCATCAATCAGCTATGTGACATAGCTCTCAACGCCTCAGCCTTATGTTCCTCATTTTTTATGTTCCTCATTTTTAAAATGAGATCCTATCACTTTATAAAGTTGTATTTAATATAAGAAGTAATAAATGATAAAGCTATTTGAGGGCTTACTACGATCTAGGCACTATGTTAAGCACTTCACATCTATCTCCTCGAACTGTCAGAGCAATCGGAAGCACACTAATCATCTATTCTCTTCCGCCCGCAGGTGCAGTGCGAAGTGGGCGGAGCTGGGGGTAGGGCCCAATCTCTAGAGCCCCCACCCACCGCCCCCCACCCAAGTCGCAGACCGCGCCTAAGGAAGGGCGGCCCTGGGGTGGGGGGGAGCCAGTTTCCAGCCGGACCGCGTCCCTGGGCGCTCCCGAGCGCCGCGCCTGCGCGCTCAGCCTGTCGCCGCGCCAGCCCTGCGGACGTGCGCTCGTTGCCTTCGCGGCGCTCGGGCCCTGAGATGCGCGCCTACCCTGGCCGTGCCAGCTCCAGGTGCGTGAGGCGAACTTGAGGCGTCCTTCTGTGAGGTGGAGCGAACCTCGGGGAGGGTCGGGCCCGCCTCGATCCCTCCAAGGTGTCCGGGGACCCATAGCGGGGACGCCACGACCTCAGCTCCCTTTCCTTTTCCACTTCCCCGCCTCCCGACTGCGTCTCAGGGGAGCGGCAGTCTCCTAGAGGAAGGCGCAGGAAGGATGCTTTCCCCCTGCTGTGGGTCGAATCGCCTGTGGCATTTTCCCCAGGCTGCGGCCAAAGCAGTTTTCACCCTTCCTTTCCTAGTGTGGGATTTTGCCGTCTCTGGACTCTGCTGGACCCCCTAAGTGCTTATTGGTTGTGGACGTTTAAGGCGACGGCCAGATGTCAAGGTCCTCTGTTCTTTGCAGCCCCTCCGGGACGAGAGGTGAGGGTTCAAGGCCACGAGAATGGGCCAGGGAAAGTGAGGCGGAAGCGGCCACAAAGAAGGAAAGGTGATCGATGTCGCCAGAGATTATTCCCCAGCTGGAAGTGATCCAAGTTTCTCTGATCTTTCGTTTTTTTTGTTCACTTGCTTTTGTGATATCCTAACTTCGCTTTAATGGTGTTAAGTTAGAGTAAAAAACCAACAGGCTTTCAGCCTGGAAGCGTCTCGTTGGAAGTTTTCAAATCAGATTTTACAATCTTCCAACAGTGTTGTCTTGCAGTTGTCAGAATAATCTTCAGGTTGAGCCTCTGAGATTTATTATATTTTATTTTCAATTTAACATAGGAGAAATACACTTGTTGGCTTTGTCTTTCTTTCTTTCTTTCTTTCTTTCTTTCTTTCTTTCTTTCTTTCTTTCTTTCTTTCTTTTATTACCAACAACACAAAAATCAATTGAGAGCACAGAGAGGTAGGATTTGGAGCTCTATCAAATTAATGTGCACCCTGTATAAGTACGTACGGCACTGCACTTGGAGCATTGGAGATCCCGAAGCTATCGCTTATAAATAGCAGATGAGATCACTGGTTACCACCAGTGGTTCCAACAGTACAGGGCTCCCGGTAAGTGCTTTCCCACATGGTATGAAGGCCAAGCGACAACAATATACAGTCTTAGTGCTAGTGGTAGGTGATCAGCCATTGACACTTTTTGGCATAGAACTATAGTCACTTCCTGTTACAATCGGAGATGGTTGTTGTATGTGGTTCAAGTGTGGGATTTTCTTTCAAGAGTATTCCATGGAAACTATTAAAAGAGGAGAAATATACAGTAGGAATTGAGGATGTTGTCTCTAGGGCAGAATCCTTTGTGTGATCTTTGGGGCCCGACTGTAGACAGTTGCATGTTTTTGGCTGGCTGTCCTCATGGGGGAAACAGCCCTGCCTACACCAGGTTTGTGCGTGGCCAGTGCATTATAGTTTTTTGGAGAGAGTTGCAATCAGGGACTCACTCCTTCCCTCCTGCTACCGAGGCTTATACTAGACTGCGTTGTTGGCTCAGGTACCTCCATTCTGAAGATCTTGGATGAGGTATTTCCCAGGTGCCTCCGTGTCCACCAAGACCTCCTTGAGTAGGTTGGGGGAGGGAGTTGTTTGAGGTACTTTTCTGTTTTGACTCAGGACCTTTCCACTCCCAGCCCTTCCTTCCTCTCCCCCTGGCTCACTTGGTCCATGAGGAGGCAGAAGCCTTTTTGTTCTGGCAGGGAGATGATTGTGTGCACTTGTCTCACCTAGTGTAGTTCTGTGTAACGGCCCCTGAGGAACCAATACTTGTTTTTGCCTTTTGCTTGCACTGTGGCAGTAAGTGAATAAAGGCTTGATTATTACTTTCATTTTGGCTTACTGTCCTAATTGACCACCTTGACAGGAATGAAATAAATTGCCAAATTCTTGGCAATTTACTGGATTCATGACTCAGATCCTCAAAACTGTTGCTGTATTATCATGTTTAGGGATTTGGAGGTTGCTCACCAGTAAGTCTGTGTGGTGAAAATGCATATTAATAGCACCAACAGCTGATTGTTGCTAACACGGATATCTGGGGTATATAGTACATTTTGTGAATTAATACAGTGGCTTGTGGTCAGATTCTTTTATTTTGCATACACTAATGTGGCATATTCCATTTGGCCTTTAATTAAATGTTTTGATAAATATTTTGGGGTTATATGGGCCAAGTGAAGAAAATCATATACTGTAGTTTTCCTTAGTAATTCTATCTCATCCTCTGCACCCCAATCTTACCTGATAGATTGTTTATTTTGAATAAAGTGATTGATTTGTTGTGGGTTCCTCTGTCTAGTGTTGTGTGAAGAGATACTAGGAACAGCTTTCACCACAAACTTTCTTAACCTCTTTATATAGAAGTTTCACAAAACAGCATTCATCTTTACTATATGTAACACACTCTGATATTTTCTACTTTTTATTAAACAAAATTGCTGATTATGACCCACTAAATTGATTTCATAATCCATTAATGGGTAGCAACATAACACTGTGAAAAACACTGTGATGATGGGGCGCCTGGGTGGCTTAGTCGGTTAAGCGTCCGACTTTCGCTTAGGTCATGATCCCGCGGTTCGTGGGTTCGAGCCCCGCGTAGGGCTCTGTGCTGACTGCCAGCTCAGAGACTGGAGCCTGTTTCAGTCTGTGTCTCCCTCTCTCTCTGACCCTCCCCTGCTC